>JAOVVF010000008.1:4891454-4901618 GCA_028565595.1 Duopalatinus emarginatus
CTGCCCAGACCGGGAATCGAACCCAGGTCTCTCACATGGGAGCCAATGATGTTACCACTGTACCACACCAACCACAAATTGTATTGTATATACTGTGCATGTGAACATATAATTTATAGAGCAGTGTACTGTGCATGCCATAAAATATATTATATCTGACATGTCCTTTCTCTTTCCTTGTAATTGCTCTCCCTTTCTACAGTAATCACGGTGAGTAAATGACCACCTATATGTCACTTCTCTCTCTCTCTCTCTCTCTCTCTCTCTCTCTCTCTCTCGCTCTCTCCTATACTATATACTAATAATACCATTGATCTGAACCTGTAGAATGAGTACATGAAAGAGAATTTCCTCATCAAGATAGAAACATGGCATAAACCTGACATGGGCCATCAGGACAATGTGAGTACTCTTTATTTCACTAAAAGGTCACCCTTTGTCTTGGAGGAACTGAATGTGTCTTTGAGTGTGTTTTGCTTGGACTGTGTAGGTCCATGGTCTGGACCCTGATACCTGGAAAAAGGTCGATGTGGTGTATATTGACATCGGAGACAGAAGACAGGTGGAGCCAAAGGTAAGAACAGACTTTTTTTCTGCCTGAATAAAATAGGAAAAAAAGAAATGGTTATTATTTGTTATTTTAAACCTCTTGAATATACAGTTTGGAGCATAAGTCATCTCAGCAAGAATGAAATTTATTTTGGCTTGTCTATAAATACATATGTCAAAAAACTCAAATCATCATGGCTCAGGGGAATTTCACTGTACACTGACGAAAGTTACCATAAAGCACAGAGGTAATTTATCTTAACGTTGTCCAACTCCATTGCAGGCCCTTCTTTTTTTAATCTTATGTAAGCATGTCATTGTTATGCAACCTTCTGTTGGTCAATACAGGTTTGATTACCTACACCAATCAGCCACAGCATTAACAATGCCTGACAAAACAGCCACAAGACCCCTGAAGGTGTTTTGTGGTATCTGTGGCACCAAGGAGCGGACCATTCTGTGCATCCTAAGTGAGCCCTGGGTGCACATAACCCTGTCACTGATTAATCGGTTGCCTTTCTTGGAGCATTTTTTGTAGGTACTAACCACTGTATACTGGGAACACTCCACAAGGCCTGCCGTTTTGAAGATGACCTGTCTCGGTCATCTAACCACCAAGTCACTCAGATACTTATGCTTGCCCATTTTTTTTCTGCCTGGATCAGAGCATCTCCAAAAGGTCTTGTGCAGTGGTTAGTACTTGCCAAAAGTAGTCCATAGAAAGACAACTGGTCTACTGGTTACATGGTCATGGGTGCCCTAGATTCACTTATGTGTGAAAAATTTGCCTGTCTGGTCTGATCCCACAGAAGATCTACAGAGTCTATCCCTTGACAAAGTCAGAGCTATTTTGACAGGTGGTGTTAATGTTATGGCTGAACAGTGTCACATAGGTGATACAGTGGTGCAGTGGGTAGCACTGTCGCCTCATAGCAAGAAGGGCCTTGGTTCAGTTTTCTGGCTGGTGCCCAAGGTCCTTGATGTTTCTTTCCGTTTCTGTGCGGGTCTCCTCCAGGATCTCAGGCGAACTGGAGATACTAAATTTACCCCTAGGTGTGAATGTGTGTGTGCCTTTTTGATGGACTGTTTTCTTGCCTTTACATATTAATGATACTGCAAATGCTAATTTCTGTCTTTTTGAACAGCATGGAAAGAGATTTCTGGTTAAGATAACTGCAGTGTTTAATGTCTCTGATTGTAATTTTTTCATGTTCAGAAAGTTACCATTTTAGGATCATATTGTCACAGCAGAACAATCTGCATTTCTATCTCTTTGAAGTATTTTAGATATAGTCCAAATATTTAGACATATTTAGGTGTTTGCTATCTTAGCTTAATTAAAATCGGATTCATTTGTCTTTTTCAAAACAGTCACTTTTGGCATTTGGTATGAGCCATGTATGAGTATGTATTAAGTATGAAAACCTGTTTTTTTTTTTCTGGCTAGTTCTGGCTGAATTCTGGCTTTAGTTAATGATTTTCAGTAAATCAGGTTTTTGCTCCAAAAAAATGAAACTTTTAGCGCACCAACTATAGCACAAGGCATTGATATTGTTTGAAAATGTATTTAAAAAGCAGTTGTGACTAATTTAATTATTATTAGACATCATTGCTCTGATAGCATTGGTCTTCATTCTAGCACAGGTGATCTTGTACACCTTTCATGGTAACACAGACCTGGCTCAATGTCTTCATTCTTCATTTAGGTTTTTTTTTTTAGGAAATGTGTACAGGACAGGAATCAAACCATAGAAATAAATCACAAGGCAGAGAATAAAGTGCCTGCCTCAAGGGTTCAGTGCATCCGTCTGCCCCTACTCCGTCATTCTGGGGCTGAATGAATAAAATTGGAGAAGTGAAGTTTGATGTGTAACATGTGTGGTGTAATACTGCCCTCTGCAGGACTACAAACCAGAGGAAGATCCAGCCAGGTTTAAATCTGCCAAGACTGGCCGAGGACCATTGGGGCCTGACTGGAAGGTGCACAATATACTGCTTTAATATGTGTTCTTTTATTATAATCTTCTTTTTACATAAATTGTATGTCTGTGGTTGCAGAAAGAACTCCCCAAAAAGACAGACTGTCCACACATGTGTGCCTACAAACTGGTAACAGTAAAGTTCAAGTGGTGGGGACTGCAAAACAAAGTTGAGAGCTTTATTCAGAAGGTGAGTTCTGGTCACTTGTGACCAGTTATGCCTTAAACTATTCTTTGTGAAATATTTACCCTGCATCGAGCTGTCAAACTCTAAGTCAACTGTGGGGTCAAACACAGTAAAAAATAACACATTATAACACATAATAACAAAAATAACACATTTTTGGCATTTTTTAAACAAATTCCTCCAATATATTAGAAAGTGTAATCTCAGCAGAATAACAACTCTGTAACACTGTAATGATGTAAGCTAACAGGCACAGAGTCAATAGCTTCTTGAACTAGCAAGCAAGGTAAAGCAAAGTGTAGCTGACACAGAAGAAATTAAAATAAAAGAACGAAGTTTTCCTCATGGAATTTGAGAAATTTAATTCGTAAAATCGCAAACTTTTCAATCTAGCAGCTAGTCATGATTTCATGAAAGCAGCTAAGCTACAGTTGAACTACCCATTTGCTAACATAGATAGTTACTCTATAAGCTACCAAGGAGAAGTAGCTAGCATTGAAATTATTCTTTCAAATATACGTCATTTTTATTGTAGTATACCCTGTAAATATATTTAGTTTTTCTATTTGTAAACCACTTTCTGTCAGAAACAGTTAGCATTATTGCACAATGCTACTATTTGCACTTCTGGTAGATGGTAACTGCATTTCATTGCCTTATACTTGTAATGAGCAATGACAATAACGCTGAATCTATCTATCTGTCTATTAGTTAACAGTAAAATAGCAACCACCAATAACAGAACTCACTACTGTTAGTTTAAAGCTAGGTAGTTTCTGCAAATATCTGTCTAGTTAGTTTGTTACAATGCTACTTGCTGAAAAATTTAACGAGTTACTACATTCATTTAAAATTGGCTCAGCTACTGCCATGTTGGTAGATAGTTATGCTCGTATCCCCTTTATTGTAGCCAGCGACTATCCAACTCTGATAGTAGGTTAGGTGCTTTATACTTCTATGGACTGTAAGTAAAATAAATAAGGAGTATACTCTCTGCTAGTATCCTTTCCTCTTTTTATACTTATGGTATAGAAAGGAATTAACATTGGTCCAACACTGGTAATGAACTGTGTGGTTCATAACATTGTTTATTCCAGATTCTACTTTCTCATCCTGTGTCTTTGTTTCAAAAAGTGTCAAAACATCACCCCTTCAAACTTTTGGGATGTCAGACAGCCAATTTACAGTTACCTTATGCAGTGCTGTGGCATATTTTGAAGTTACAGTATGCTATTCCTGAGCAATTAGTGAATAGTGCACTCAAGCAGAAGAAACACTGCATGCTTTTTTGAGCAAAAAACCTAAAAGAATCCTCTAGTGTCTTATCTCTTGTCTACAACATCTGTATGTACAGTTTCCCTGGACAGTAATTTAGACGCGAGGAAAGAATAGAAAACCTGTCTGAAGAAACAGGAAACCCTAGTTGTTGAATTCCTTCTACACAGGAAGGTAGAGAAATAGACTAAATATTATAATTTTTTTACTTTTTTATATTTATTACTCTTCACACTAGGTTACTAAAGTATGCAAAATGCATAACCACAAATATTTCCCTCATTGCAAGCATGGATTATTCACAACTTAATTTAAAAGCCTTCAACATAAAAAATCACATAAAATGTGAGTGCTGTGTAGATCCCCCCCCCCCCATTTCTTCCCCAATTTGGTAATCTGCCAATTTCCACTCACCAGGAGGCTCTACCATATCATATCAGACAGCTACGAACCAGGGAAGACAACGCAGGCTTCCTCTGAGACATGTGAAGTCAGTCAACCACATTTTTTTCAAAGCTGCTCGTGCTGTGTCTCAGGACAACATAACAGAAGTTTAGTTTAGTTTAAATTACAATAGTTTATTGTTGTGTACTAGATAACAGATGCAGACATCAGAATCATTATCAGTAATGAAGTTCTTGGACTCTGGGCCAATTCAACTTTGCATAGTAAAAGTAGATTAAATAATATACCATAATAAAATGTATAGATAAGATAATGTAAAATATGTACAATTTATAGCAAGGTAAAAATTCAGTTAACATATAGTCGATATTGGAGGAAATTAAAATGGCAGCTGTGTATAGCAGGATCTTAAAAATAACTTAAATTGGCTGTGTCAGTGGTCTATTAGCATCATCTCTCAATGCTGTGTGCCTTCTTCCACATACATGAGCTCACAGATGTCATTGTGATTGACAGCAATAGTAACACTATTAACTAAAAATGTTAATCCCAGCCAGAAAAAAACACCCACTTTTGCTTCCTTAAACTCCTAACCATGGGGATTCAAACTTGTAAGCTCCACACAATGTGGTGAACACGTTCCTATTGTGGGTTTTGAGCCTTAGAAGCTACCATGGCCTGGACTCCACAAGACCTTTTTGAAGTTGTGCTGTGGTGTCTGGCACCAAGACATTAGCAACAAATCATTCTGTGGATCCTTTGTGGCTAGTCTTCACCTTCCTTGTGCATCAATCACCCTTGGGTGCCCATGACCCTGTCTTGTCCTTCCTTGGACCACGTTTCTTCGGTACAAGCAGTTGAGTACCAGGAGAACACCCCACAAGACCTGCTTTTCTGACCCAGTCGTCTAGTCATCACAATTCGGCCACAATTAAGTCAGATGCTTACACTTGCCCATTTTTCCTGCTTACAATGCCATGGCTGATCTGTGTGTATATAGCACTGTTTTATAAGACTTCTACTTCTCGCTGTCTGTCAACAGCAAGAGAAACGCTTGTTTACTAATTTCCATCGGCAACTCTTCTGCTGGATTGATAACTGGATTGAACTGAATATGGATGACATTCGCAGGATGGAGGAGGAGACTAGGAAGGAGCTGGATGAGGTACGTGATTGAGACAAAAAAGGTGTATGAAAGAGAGAAATATAGAGTACACTAGAGCATTGCTCTGCCATCTGTTTATAATATATCTACTGGTATCTATTGGATTATGATACTGATTTTTATTAGCTTCATGCATATTTTTAATATGTAATTTTTTTTTTATTTGCTATTCGTGTATTATTCATAGGATTTCTTCTCATAGAGAAAGAAAAACAAATACTGTACATTTCTTAGTATAGCTCTGCTTAACAAGTTTGGTCATGAAACATGAGTAATGCGACTGCTTACTGTAATGCTCAGGTTTATTGGGCTGTGCCACCTTCTAAGATGTGAACCCCAGTTAACCTGAGGCTAGGCTAATAAATTATTAAGTGAAGCTGATAATAAGGTACAGAGTGTGTGGACAAAGAAGCAGCCCAGCAGAGCACAACACAGCTAAACTAGTCAGACATTCGCTCCACATTTTAGCAGCTGTGAGTCAAATGTCTTTGTAGCATCAATGGCTTCAAGGGCCTAAATATTAATTCATTTATCCAATTCCTTCATCTTCTGTCAATACTTTTTAATCCTGGGCAGGGCTGTGGTTGATCCCCTGGTCACAAATATTCACACATTGTTCACATGGATAATTGAGGCTAGCCTATTCGTCTATCCGCAATTTTTTGAGAGGAAAGGAGGAAAACCGGAATGTGCAGAAGCTACATTGTGCGGGAAACTGACATGGGCATAGGAATAACATGCATCATAATATGCATGAATAACATTCGTTTACACAGTGATTGTAAATGAATCACATGATTTGAAGCAGGGCCCGTGGAACTACTCATGACATTAGCTGGCTCCTCGTCATTATACGTAATTGTTTAAAAAGTTTTTCGCATAATTCTGCATTTTTTTCCTGCTGTATAATTCTGCTATAAAAAGCTGCAGCATATTTATCTATCCTGTTTATATAACTCATATGGGACAACTGAATGTTGATAAAGGAAAAGGAGAGGTTTGTCAATGTTATTTACTGTTCAATTACTCAGCCTTAGTTTACTTAATGTGGAGATGATGTTCTTATGGTTTTGGTGAATAATATAACAATTGCAGTGATGATAAACAGCAGATGTTGTGCAGAGGCTTTTCTCACTGTGTTGTGCATATGGCAGCTGGGTGAAATCTGCAAATGAACATGAACATGACAACATTTGATTGGAGCATTCATATGTGGCAGCCAAAAAAAAAAAACGCAGATTGTGTGCGCTTGTAAGATTTTCACAACCCTCACCAAATGAATTTATATTGAGTTTATCATGTCGAAAATATATTACTATTGCACATTGGTTAGTTTTATGAGTTTATTATCTATTTATCACATTTAAATGCAATCAAATTAATTCGAGTAAAGTGGCTTTCCTACTTTTATAACTATTGTCTTGTATTGTACTACTTCACATATAAACATATGATTAGTTTACATACCACCATGGCTACTTCTCTTTGTCAGTAAAAACCCCACAGCCCACCTTAGAAAACTTCAGTTGCCAAAATTCTCGGCAGCCTAAGGACATAGCCACCACCACACATTTACAGCCCCCAGATTTAATCACAACTCTCACAGCCCTAGTTCACTTAAGCTCCCTTTGGAGTCCCCCAATTTGTATCGCTCATACATAGCCTGTTAATTGTTTTTGCATATGCCTCAGTTTGTGACTGTTTGCAGATGTCTTGACCTTAGCCTGTTTTTGACCACAACCTTGCATAGCATTTTTGGATTTGTCTGCTTTCTTAAACTGTTAAAAAAACTGTTAAAAAACAAACCTACACTTGCATCCAGCTCTGCTACGCTTGTTTATAACACTCTTAAAGTACACTGAAGTGCCCTAAAAAGTGGTACAGACAAGCCTATGCAAAATGTTTAGCTGCCATTCCATGGGACCCCTGGTACATCTGTAAATGTCTCTGACAGGTGCCTCCTTTTTTTGACTAGTTACACCTGTTAAAGTCCTGCATTAATTCTGATGGTTTTGACCTCTTCCATTAGGATAAATACTACCACACACATTTAGGTTAGAGGAGAGAACTCATCTAAGTTTGGAGTTTTGCCCTACACACCTAAATCACCAGATCTCAGCATTATTGAGCACATCAGGGATTCCATGCAATGCACTGTGGAACACATAAATCCTACACTTCGGAATACAGTGGAATTCTGGACTGTCCTTCAGGAAGTATAGTGTTTGTTGCCAACACAATATTTACACCAGCTTGTGAAGTCCATGACCCGTTGGCGAAGTATTAATAAACTGGTGTACTGGTGTACTGGCACTTTAGTGTATATTTGAAAAGGTAGTACTTTATCAGACTACAAATTCCCAGTTGTTATGCAAAATTAACTGATGTACTAAGTATGCAGTATATTCAATCTGTGCAGTATGTTAAGGGCAGAGTAGTAGTGCAGTGGGCAGCATTGTCACCTCGTAGCAAGAAGGGCATGGGTTTAATTCCATGGGCACCTATAAGCAGTAAAATCTGGTGTAGAGCTAGCCTTACTGTCCTGTTTTGTGTTTCTGGTTGTTTCAGTACACTTTTCTTCACTTGGGTAAAAATCAGGTTGAATGTCTCTTGTTTTGAATTTACTGATGGAGTTACTACTATTAGAAAGAGGCATAACTTTTCTTTTCTTTCTTTCTGTCTCCCCCTTGTTCTCTTTCTCAGATGAGAGTGAAGGACCCGGTAAAAGGAATGGTTGCTCTTGAAGACTGAATCTCCTGTATATACATGGAGTGTGCTGCTGTTTATATTGGTGTGTAACAGAGGTGCCGGCCACATTGCCGTATCGTGAAATTATAGGCTTCCCCTGTCGTCACTTGTTTCAAAAAAAAAAAAAAAAACCCTGAAAATATACATTATAAAAGACTTAATTCCAGTTAATTAATGGCCTCATGTTACATAGTTGTGAGTTTCTAAATTCCTTATTCTTTGTCTTTTACCTCCTACTTCCTCATAAGTAATGTATTCTAAGTTACAAACTCTCTCACTGTCTCTCTCTATTACACACTTATGTAATACTACACACCAGCTGCATCAATTTACAAACAAATTGGATGACGGTGTATAAATGAGAATAAAATTCTGCTCCTCTGACCAGGCTGATAATAGAGGATGAGGAATAAAATATAAATAGCACTTACAAGCAACAAAACAATCATTTTCCCATGCACCATCAAAAAAAACAAAAAAACAAAAAAAAAACATAGAGATGTTTATGGTATGATAACTAATATGTTAAAATCAGATGATGGTTCTGTATATATTCCCTACATATTGGGAGGTGAGTTATTCTCAGAGCTGTATAAGCAGTTTTTCCAGTAATTACTCTTAGTAATCAATCTTAGATGTGTTTTGCGGACCAAGCTGACTCTCCTCAGTGTTGTGTTTTGACCTTCTTGTGATTGTCCTTATTGTTATTTTTAAATCGTATTATATTCGTCTCATCTCCCCCACTGATGCGAGAGCTCATTTGAAAAGTGGGCCTCCGGAATGACAGGTCATTTGTGTATTCAGAGGTTGAGGCAGGGTGTCGGAATACTATATTAAATATATTATTATTCCTTATATGGCAAAGATAGAATAAGTAAAATATGAACACTGCACTGATTGCTCTGTGCCTTCTTGAGCTTCAGAAGTCCATACAAGTTTACCAGCACATCCTTTGTCTCACAGAGCAGGTCTTAATCAGTTCGTTGTGCTTCTCTCTGGATCGTTTAGGATGTTTTACAACCTTGTTTTGTCCTCTGCATACCGAATTTGTGCTTAGTCACTCGCCAGTGCTCTATTTCTGTCACCGTGAAGTCCTCTATTTCCTGTTTTTTCCCCCATGTGTATATGGTAGAAGGCAGAAGAGGGTTAGAGGAAGGAAGAAATTATGAGTCTGGGTGTGCATGCAAATTTATGCTAGAGTGTAGATGACTCAAGCGTCTAGTCTCCAGCTGTTTCTTGTTGAGGCGACTCAACACACCGATGACTCGACGCAGGGATTCAACAATGCACAGGGAAAATATGTTTCTATGTATTTTTTTATCACTGTACACTAACTTGCTCTGAGAAGGCAGTAGATTCTACTCGAAAGATAGAAAGGCTTGTTGTCTGCATTTGAAGTCATTGGTCCATTCTCACACTTCTAACTGATAAAAGGAAACTTTTATGCAGATTTTAGCAATAATGCTCACATCTCCATCACATCTCACACGTTTCTCTGAATACTAAACCCATCTGTGTCTTTTAGTGATGAATTCATACTGTTCCCAGAATGTTGTCAGCACTCGACTGGATTCAGGAAACAAGGATAAATTTGAGTGTGGTTGTTCTGACTGTATTTTCTATATAAATATATAACACAATGTGTGTGTGTATGTGTGTGTGTGTGTGTGTCTAAAGTTATCAGTGTTTGAGGGATGTTTAAAATATGGATGGACTGAGGGTTGCGCTCTCGTCCATGTAGCTGAGTTTCATAGCTGACATTGTACAATTCCATTAGCAATACTTCACCACTTAGTCAGCCCTAAGAACACTATCATGGAACTGTTTGGATGTATGTATTGAATTGTACATAGTAT
>JAOVVF010000008.1:4916259-4933609 GCA_028565595.1 Duopalatinus emarginatus
AACATGGCAGAGAAGTTAGTGAAGGAATGAGTACACATTACGTGTGTATATGAATGCTTAAATAATTTTGACGTCATTCCTTAATTGTTGGCAAATTGGTGTGGTGTAAAAAGAATAAAACCCAAGGGACTGCTCTGTTTTTAACATAATTACACCACTCTGATGTTGATTATTTTCTTGTAACAGAATGTTCTGTCATGGTTTAAAGCGAGCATTAGTTTTATCTGTGTAGCGTAATCTTTGGGAGGCTGGGACACTGGCAGAGTGCACTGTGATTGGCTGGACAGTTTAAAAATATAAACGAAGCACTCATAATTTAATCGACTGGAGAGAAATGAAAAATTTATTTCTAACATTAAGCAATACGATTCCTGCAGCTCTACTCAACAATATCACCACTGATCACGTTGGAAACACTTTATTAGAGGGGTAGCCTACCTGCCTTCATAATTCATTTACAAGCTTTGCATACATATTTTATAAAGCAATACTGGAGGATTTATGTAAGGCTTATGTCAAAGCCTTATAAAGAATATTGCTTTGCCTTTACATGAAAAAGAAGCATTATGTTGCATTATGGGTTGACTGTTTTAATCTATATGTGTAATCTTTTTTGTTTTATTTTGTAATTTACCAAGAGCATATTCATGAGGTGCTGAGAAATTTTTTATTAAGTGCTCCATCATCATACCTTTCTGGAGAGGTATTTACTGCATCTGTATCTAAAGGTGGATAGAAATTAATGCTTGTGGGCTGAAGTGCTGTTGGCTCATTTGCATGCGAAACTATTATGAAGCATTATTAAAATACAACTTATTTATGAAGTCCATATGGCAGCCAAAAATCATTTTAATGCCCTCAAACTAAAGTGGTAATCAAATTTGCATACCTAGTGATGTTATGAGGTAGAATTTGTAGCATCTATAATTCCCTTGAAGTGTTACAAGTGTGCTATTACTAAAGCACTTGATCAATCGATCCATAATGATAACTGAGAACTGTTCTCTCTTCTTGCTGTAATGCCTAATTGACCTAAAACCTTTCATGAAATTCTTTATATAAACAGTAATGCAGTGCTTATAAAAGTGTAAAAAAAAGGCTCAATGTAGGTAAAATAATCTTATCAAGATTTTTTTTTTTGCAGTTGTTCTTACAGGAAAACAATCCCAGGTACAGTAAAGTGCCTTTAATGATCACCTCACATACAAGTAAGACTTTGTTTCCATAATTAAAAATTAACATGTTGTAGCAGAGGATAACATTTGACAAAGAATAAAGTTAAGGAATAGAAAACATACTCATCTGTTCAGACATTTTCCCACTAAATGCTCTCATTTTACCTGAATCATGCCTAATTTTTATATATACAGTATAATAAACACCGGTATATGTTTTGTTTTGTCTTGGTTTTGTCTTTTTCTAAATAACCATGTCGCTCTATTAATTTATATAGTAACTCATTATAATAATAGATTATTAGGTAAATGTAATACAATACCAACCTAATATGTAGAATATTGCATATTACAGACATAGACATATTTATAGCAATTTACTGCTTAAATCCACTAGGGGGCAGTGCAGTATTACAGCTACTACATTAAGTCTAACAGTAGAGCGTAAACTCAGCTCAGGGCTGCAATAAAGAAGGAGTGGCACAGGTTCATCACCTCTGTGTATAGATGACGGGATGTAATGAATCAAATTTGTCTTTCATTATCTGATTGATTTGGAATTGATCCAGTATGAAAAGGTCAATATACCTGGCTGACTGCAAACTGGCTACAGCAGTCTGTCCTGGACTCTGATCCGTACACATTATTTATAACATTGTAACTTTGTTATATGCCTATAACTGCTCAGTCATGTGGAAGATAAAGCCCAAATGCTTACATGATGCGGATGAGAGTTGCTTGACAACATCATCAGCAAACATAAAGGACTTTTCTTTGAAGGCACTTTTACCCTGGAGGTAAGCAGTGTTTTCACTGAACTTGGAAAACAAATCTGTATGTCTGTATAAATGTATATATGTATGACCTACCACCAAACATCCTGCAGATATAGCACAAAAATATATTGATATGGTGTGTTTTGTACCTTTGCTCCCAGACACAGAAGAAAGTAAAGATGCCTTTAGTGTATGTGAGTGCTGAGACCTACTAGAGCACTGATGAGGATGCAGTGCTGACCTACACCATCAAGAAAAAGTTTCTGCCTGCACCTCAGACTGGATTGGCCATTAAAGGTCACATAGTGAAGCACATAAACCAGGAGCAATGCTAACTGTACCTGGACACAGGCCCCCAGATACTAAATCTCGTAAACTACCTAAGCTTTTACATTAACTGCGAAATTAAAATAAGATCATCAATATGATTTGAAAATGTACTTCAATCCCATTGATTTATCTATTTTACTACAGTAAAATTATTTTTTTTTCCAGTTGGGGGTCATAGCTCAGGGTCAGCCATAATATAGTGCCCCGGAACAGAAAGACTAAAAGCAACGGTGCTCAACTGTGGCAGCTTGGTGGTTCCGGGACTTGAACCCTCAACCTTCTGATCAATAACCATTAAGCCACCAGTGCCCAGCATGGTTACAGTCGTGCACAGGCTATTTGTAGAGTTAAAAAGCTGGCAAAATGTTGTGAACAGACAGAATGTGATTTAAAATGATTTATTATGTCCTACGTTTTGCAAATATATAAACACCATGCTTTACAAATGCAGCACAGTGCACCTCCACTTGTATTTTGGGTTACACTGTGTTGCTTTGACACATTGTGGATTATAAAAAAAATCCATTCTTTTCTCATTATTGTCTGTCAAAATTAATCCACTGCCAAATATAGGAGCTTGTTAAAACTTGAACATGAGATTTTACTGGGGCACAGCAATCAATTCTGGGGAACGTGCCATAGTAAAAGGGATACGTAGGTAGAGAATAGGACAGATTGAGTTACAGATGGAGATCAAAAAATAAAAATGACTGAAAGATACTGCAAAAGAGAATTATTATTCCTTATAATTGGGAGTGGGTGCTGAAGTCTGTTGTTTGTGCTGAACATGTCTTCCCTTTAGACTAACTTCAAGATTCCCTCTGATTACACTGCCTTTGTGTGGGTTAAGGAGGATGAGATTGCTGCAATCAATGTGGTTCAGTTATTAATGGAAAGCGAATCAAAGATGGCTATTGTAATGTTTCATGTGGTTACTTTCTGAATGATTTGAATGATTTGTTTTACTTCTACTAGTTGAAAATGAATAAAGATGACCTCCCGTTTTTGGCAGGGGATTACATTCTGGGTTAGTACAGCAGGAACATGCATTCCCTGGTGAGCCTGAGCCCTACTTTTCAGGTAGGATCCATTATACATTATACTTACAAATCATGATAAGTAAGGGACGTATTCAGAGTTGGCGACTTAACTAGGCCACTTAAGTTTAAAAGATAAGTTAATAGATACTTATTTTAAGACATCCTGCTAAGAACATGGTTACATTGACTTTCTGGACCTTTAGATAATTAAAACCACTTTTATTTGCGCCTGAAAATACTATAAAATAGCTTCTTTTATAGGTCAGATAGTATTGATTATACTTTAACCCACACATTCTGTCCTTCTGCTCCACTAGGTTAACTGGACAAGTTGTGTTTCAACAGTGTTTATATTTACTATAACAGCACTGGTACCTTTCACTGTTTGTATCACAGTGTTATCTATTTTCTTCATATAAATTTCCCATTCTAGCAATAGAATGTATAACCACAGTAAGTAATAACCAGAGCATACTACCACCACTTCACCAAAGATGGCCTGTCAAAGTCACTTAGATCCTCTTACTTACTCATTTGTCCTATTTACAACACATCAACTTTGAGAAGTAAAAAAAATGTAGCCTCATCCAATTTGTGTGAATTCCACTGCAGCAACCTATAATGTGATTCAATAGTGTCTATGGGCCCCCACATGCCTGCCTGTACTCCTGACAACATCTGGGCATGCATCTGATAACTTGGCAGTGTCAGATGCACTGACACAGAAAGTCCCAGAGGTTTTTAGTTTGATTCCAGTCTGAGGAATGTGAGGGCAAGACATCAATGCCTTCATCATCCAGGAACATACTACACAGTCTGGCTACATGAGGCAGGGCATTGTCCTGCACCCAGGGCCCGTTGCACCAGCCTAAGGTCTGACAATGGCTCTAAGGATTTCATCCCAGTACTTAACAGCAGTCAGGGTACCGTTGGCTGTCACATGGAGGGTTGTGTGACCCTCCAACGATATGCCTTCCCAGACTGTTACTGACCCACTGCCAAACCAGTCATGCTGGATGATGTTGTAGGCAGCATAACATGTACGACATCTCCAGACTCTTTTATGTCTGTCTTTCATGTGCTCATTGTGAACCTGCTTTTATCTGTGAAGAGAAAGGGGTGCTAGTCGCTGCTAATTCTGGTGTGCTCTGTCGAATGCCAATTGAGCGGCACGGTACTGGGCTCAGGTCCCACTAGAGGACGTTGGGTCCTCGTGCCACTATTATGGAGTCTGTTTCTGACAATTTGGTCAGAAACATGCACACCAGCGGCCCACTGGATGCCTTTTTTTTCCCTTCTTGCACAAAGAAGCAGACACTAGACCAGTTACTGGACCCTTTTTAGGGCCCTATCCAGCTATCCTTGTTTCTTGTGTTTCTTGTATCCTGGTATCTCTTCTATGCTCTTGAGACTGTGCTGGGAAACACAGCAAACCTTCTTGCAACAGCATATATGGATACGAAATCCTGGAGGAGCTGAACTAACTGTGTAACCTGAATAAGCTGCAGGTACTGCCTGATGCTGGAATAGTAATAAAGACACTAGCAAAACTCAAAAGTACAGAACAGTCAGTCAGAAAGGATTAGGGAGAGTGTCAGTGGCCACCACCTGTAAAAGCATTTGCTTTTTGGGGGTTGTCTTTCTGTTATCTCTCTAGTGCACTATTAGTATTAATAGTAAACTATTATTATACTATAATTGTATATTATAGAAAACTTAAACATATAATGCTTTCATTGTTTATCTGTTGTATATTAGGCTTAGATTACATTTAGCAAGTCACAAGTTCATGTGAATAAACTCTTACTATAGAAATGTTAATATTAATATAAGTGCATTAATATATAATATAATAACTTGCGATTTGCCTTGCAGCTGGCACTGCTGTTATAAAAAGTAATATATGAACCTGTCAGCCACGACTGAGGATAATGATCTGGAATACAGGATATCATAGACTGTTTTTGATTATTTTGAGGTCTAAATAAGAAATACCTGACTATGTGGATTTCAGAAAGAAGATAAGCTCCTCTTCAGTTTCGTTTTTCATCTTTGACGAATCTAATGTGATATTTAAAGTCAGTTATGGAGCTGAAGCTCATACCATTCTTTGATTTGTGTGTTTCTGATAATGGAGTTTAGTTTTTGAAGACTTGTGAATGGACTGTGGCCACAGTAACTTTATTCTTAGGTACGAACTGAATGCTTAACTGTCAAAAAACTCTCAGGCTCTACTGATTACTGTACTGTACATGCATAAGTTATGCATTATGTACATACATAAGTATGAAAGCTATTCCTTTTCCACATATTCTGCCTCCTTCTTTGAGCCTCCTTCACTCTTTAATAAGTCAAATAACAAATGATTTTCAAATTTTCTCTGTCTATGGACACAGATTGGAATGAAAGTTCACTGACCAAGAACGATTGGAATAATGTACTTGTTTACATGTACTTGTTAATGTACAGAAGGTTTGATCTCGGGTTCGGAACCTGGTCGAAATAACATTCTAGTATGCAGGCCTGTGGAATCAACCGCACACACTCAAGAGTGCAGCAAGATTTGTTCAATAGTGAACAGGAAAGAGCTTATATACATCACAGGGGGCTAAAACCTCTAACACAATATGAAACAGTACCATGTAAAGTAACTACATTTGCTACATTACATTACTGGATATAGCTGGATGGTATATGTGCAAACATATGTAAGTTTATGTCTATTTGTGGTTAGTCAAGCAAGCACCTCCATGCTGTTATGCATGAATAAGCAGCAGAGTGAAATAAAATCCTTAAAGAGTGCTTACAGTGTTGCTTTTAAATGATTAGCCAGTTGCATGTAGATATTTACTGACAGTGTAATATGCAATGGATAATCTCGATGTTTTAATTAAAGGAGTTTCAGTTGTGCAACATCCTCTAGTTCTACCCAGAGTTCTCACAAATCAGAGCAAGGAGGAATCTGAACAAATCTGCCATGTACAGTGGCCAGCAAATTAGGAAATTAGGAAAAACCAAAATGTTACTAATTGAAAAAAAGTACAGTCTGCATCAGTAGTTTACTCAAGCATAAAAAATACCCAATTAGGCATCTGCCTAGTTCATACTGTATCAAGATTATTTGGCTCATTTTTTTAAATTTTTTTTATTAAGTAGACCACAGCTTCAAAAAGCAAAACACTTATTAATGACTAATATGTTAAAGAAGCCTGTTATCAAGCCACATGGGTCTGCATCACCCATTCCTTTTCGTATAAGCCTGAAAATGCCAAAATGGTTTTATTTATAAAAATGATACAATTTCTTTTAAAGTAAATTGATTGAAATGGAGTGCATAGGAGACAGAGTATCCGGGAAACTGGCATCTGGTGTAAACAATGCTGAAATACTTTATAGAGGTAGCATAGTGTTATTTTATTATAATCAATTAAGATGGTGAAATAAGGACATGTCTCTACACTGCAATGTCAACACGTTTCACTGATTATATTTTTAATAAAATAAAATGAAAACACTTTGCAAAATTGTGCACTTTACATTTGAGGCCCACACTGATGCCTTTTGGTGTATAGGCTAATAAACAGTGATCTTATTCTTAGTGTGTTAATCATCCAGTGTGAAACGAAGCTCCTCAAAACAGCATTTTTTAAATTTATTTATTTTAGACAAATTAGTTTGAATCTACACATCCATCTGCTCTGTTAAAGCATTTGAATATATCAGAAATACTTATACTATTAATAATACACTTCTCTCAACTCAGAGTATCTCTCAATTTAATTCTTATCTCATCAAACAGGAGTTGGTGTGGCTTTCTTATTGATAGCATAAAAATTGTACCTTTTTTGGAGTTGGTGTTATATCTATGTATGGGTTTGAATTTAAAGACATTTGTCTAACTGTATATTTCTGTATATATTCGTATAATTGTTTTCCGTAATGAAAAGTGTTAATGTAGAAGGAAATACGTGCAATACATGCTACAGTATAAAAATTATTTAAATAAGTGAAAATGTATAAGCTACCAATAGCAATAATAGCAGTTGTTCTAACGTAACTTTTAAACAGTTTTTATTGTACAAATTATGACCAAGCCAGTGAGAATCAGTGAACTTTGGTCTTGAAGGATCCAAATTCCGGTGTTATTTCATTAGATATGATTATGTAGGTGACAGAGAAGTGCAGATGAAACCAGTACCGGTGCTGGATTAAGAGTGTTATCATGCTATAGACAGAATGTGTAAAAGGGTTGAACATTTCTAGCAAAGAATAAGAAAATAATTTTGGTGAACTCCTGATGAACCTTTCCTTCTTATAGATTAATCATAGAGTTATAGAGGCTTTGCAGGATGAGATGTGGCTAATGCCCCACATGAAAGAGCAAACTGTTTTTCATAATTAAAACACTGTTCATTTCACAGTCCAGTATTTCTGTCTATGTAGTTAGCAAAATAACTAATATTCCAACAGAAGCCCTTTTAATCAATGTTCTCAAGCAGATGTAGCACCCAGACGGGAAAGGTGCTCCAGGAACCCAGTACTCGATCAATTCTGGTGTGATTTAACCTTCATGATTCTAGAGCACACACACACACACACACACACCCACACACACAGTGCTGGAGATGGTGTGTTTCACCAACTGGGAGTGTTTTCATGCATAATTACAGCCATAAATCAGCCTGAGGCACCTGCTCCGCTCTTCAACATGCACAGCCAGGAGAGCAAAGCTCAGATACCTCACCTCAAGCTTGCGTATCTGCCCAAACACCAGCGAATCAGCATGAGTAGACTTCAAGCCATGCTCTATTCCTTTATTCTCTAGGGCAATAAGGCTGTTAGATCAATCAGAGCTTTATCACACATATTCACAAAAACACATGAGGTAAACAATTAGGGTGAGAATCTCTCAGTGCCTGGCGATTTGATTTGATTCTGATTTTTGGGGTTTCAATTCGATTCCGAATCGATTTTTCTTCTCACGTGGTCTATAACTATAATTATAAATTATGTGATTGACAAGATGAAAAGACATGTAAACAAACAGAACATTTATTGAAAACAATACTTTTAGGTTCCTCACTGTATCAAATCTTTTTGCATCATTTTATATTTATACCAAAAATAGGATTGTGCATAAAATTCTGTAACTTAAATGACCAGTATTACGGTAGCTTAGCTGCCTGGCTTTTTCTTAAATAAAAAAAAAATCTATCAGTGAACAAATAATTCAAAATATATTAATACAAAAGTTAACATCGACTTTAGTCTACCACAGTGCATTAACATTTAACTGAAAATTAAGCACAGACTTTAAAGTCATAGTTCATTACTGCATTTATATTTTATAGTTTTGTTTGAATAGAGTCTGCTAGCAAGGGCTAGGGCTAACTAGCTTGCTGTATGTTGGCCTAGATGGCCTTCTTCTATGGTGGCAATTTTTGGGCATTTTGAATAGATTCAGAGTCGCCAGGACTAAGAATCATGATTCTTTAAAAAAAATTTTTTTTTTCAGCACCCCTATGAAACAATGGCTTCATTATGAATTATTAGCCATGATTTTAAAGTTTTGCAGAGAGATGGAAGAAACTACTACTGTATTAAATACATTATAACTATATTAGACATTGTAATAGAAAAAGAAAAAGAAAAAGCTGCACATAAACATTTCAGCTGCTTATATATTTAAAGGTTAATAAACACACATGCACATCCTCATTTAGCAATGTTTGTTAAATTGGTAGACACTTACATTCCAGTAAGACAACACTACACAAAAAAAGTGACCAGCTAGTGTTACTAGCTAGTTAGTGCACTGTTGAACTACCAACTCTGATTGGTCAGAAGGTGGTGATTAATATATATCAGCTAATAGTCCTACAGTAACTAATTGACACGCTGAAAACGTATAACGTTACAGAGTTATTAAACAAAATAAAAATGTATTCACTTGTAAAAAGTGGTACAATTTGTGCAATTTTATGAGGAAGTTAGTTGAAACATTAGCTGTCACACTTGTTTCTTCTTTTTTTCATGCAAAATCCCTCATTATGCATTTTTTGTTTGAAAAGTGGTCTCTTATGTAATATGTAATTCGTAACTGCTATGCATGCTTCTGTAAAATTATTATTATTATTATTATTATTATTATTATTATTATTATTATTATTGTTAATAGTTGTAGTAGGAGGAGGAGTAGGAGTAGTAGGAGGAGTATTAGATAAGGCAATGTTTGGACATTTAAAATGTTTTTGCACTAACAAAATTTATACACCTGCACAGTACTATACACTGAAGTACCAGAACAACTGGTCTACCAGTTCAATATATGGAACGTTCCCTATGCATCATGGACTACACGAACAAGCCGAAATATTATGTAGACAACAAACACTGAGGCGTAGGATTTCTGTGTTCCACAGTGCACTGCATGGCATCCCAGATGTGTTTTATAGCATTGAGATCTGTTGACTTAGATGGAAATGACAAAACTCTAAATTCAGATGCATGTTTCTCTAACTGTAAGTTGGTGTTTCTAGACGTGTGGGGTGAAACATTGTCCTGTTGGAAAAGGTTAAACATATATGACTAAATGCGGCACATGAAAGGTATAACTTGTCAAAAAGGTGGCACACAGCGTTCACCTGTCAGAGACGCTTGTAGACGTACCAGGGGTCCCATGAAATGCCAGCCATAGCATTATAAAGCCGCCACCAATATGTACCAGTTTTTATGGCACCTCAGTGCCTCTATATGTGCATATCAAAAATCATGCATTTCATTTTACTTACGAGACATATCGGACATACATATAGGATATACATATACGTGTTTTATGAAAATGACTTACACCTTGAGATTTCACTATAATTTAAGAATATAGCTGACAGCAGGCTGATAAACACAGCCATTATTGTCCAAATTCTTGAGAGGACTTTAAAATGAAAGAATTGCAATATATAAGGCAATTAAATGGATTAAAGACAAAAAAATAATTAATAATTAGTCATTAGAGTGATTAAGTGGGAGTTGGTCTCCAGCTCTATCACCATTACTGTTTGGCAGAGTTCTCTTATCCAAGGGAACACACTCATTATTACAACCCTAAAGCCTAGGGCACTAAAAGGATTTTATTGCACTATGAGGTCACCTGATACTGCAAAAACTATTAATGCAGCACTAAATTATACTTATGGACCTAAGATGTTTAATGAATATTGCAGTGAGGTAAAAATGAGACTGTGTGTGTGTATGTGTGTGTGACAGAGAGAGAGAGAGAGAGAGAGAGAGAGAGAGAGAAAGAGAGAATTTGTGAAGTATTTAATCAAACATGCAGATAGTTAACACCTTAATAACTTCAACGCATAGCTGCAGGGTTCAAACACTCTTTGTAAATACACAGTGTCCAGTTCCTGCAAAGTTACACAGAACAATACAGAGACCTATCAATCTATCAATACTCATGCCCTGCCATGCTTGAAGTGCACGACTATAGCTTGGAACCATACTTTCCATAATTCTGTGGTGGCAAGGCACGTACTCTCACTTCCACCTGTTTTCTGTCCCATGAGTTCTACTTATGCGTTTAGCTTTAGTTGATGTATTTAAAGTTGTGAATTTTTAGTACACCAGTGCTGCCTTTAATTAGCTTTTTAATTAAATGTTGTTAATCCTAAAATTCAAATTGTAGGTATCGATTTTGCTCATAGACTTTAACCCTGATCTGTGTATTGTCTCTGATATCCTGATTGCTGATCGTCTAACATCTGTCAGTTTACTCACCCATTTCATTTATAATTAAAAATCCAATTACTCTTTAGACATTTTTTGTTTACTGGTTGACTTTTGGTTACTGGCAAATGATTATTTGGATGTAGCTCCACCACCTTCTTTAGTGCCACTTCCCAAATGACCACACTCCAATGTCCTCAGGATATTGCACTAAACATATGAGAAAATCAGCTCCACCTCCTTAGAAATTGTTGCTATTTACTGGCCATATTATTTGTAAATCTTAACATGTTTTGAATAATTACTGGGTTTTACTCTCCTCAGTAGTTTCACACCAAGCTTGTGAAGACTGGCAAAAAAATAAAATCATAGGATTAGTTTCCAAAAGTAAATTTCACATTTTATTCAAAATTATCTCAAATTTAATTGGGTAAAGTTTAATGCTCTGAAATGTCTTGAGAAGAGACTTAAACTTAACTTTTCAATTTAACTTTCAAATGTAACTTTCCAAGAGATAAGCTTTTTCTGTGCACAAACCTGAATTATACTGACTCAGTGGCCAGTCTGTGTTTGATTGCATAAGCTAGAGGATCTTTACCCAAATTTACCATTCTAAGTCTACCATTTCAAGTTATGTAATGCTTGCTCTATTTTAAACCTGCCAAATATCCATTTAAATATGAATGGCCAGTTACAGCTATGTTTTCAACTAACCTGGTTATTCCTTTTTAGTGTAATGTCAATGCTTAGAAACAATAGTGAGTTACAAATGTTTTACTACTTAACCTTGACCTTGTTACAATTAATTAATTGAATTCATCACATCATGCATGATGTACCTTTTGATATGTATTTGACCATGTATTTATTAAATTTAAACTTGCTCACTTAAGTAGATTTTACATACTATGCTAAATAGCACAGCATCCATACTTACATTAATGGAATAAGACTAACTGTCCTAACTGTTGACCAGTCTGTTAGACTTGATTTGGTTTGGTAATAAAACAAGTTAAATGGGAGGTCTGTAGATTTTTTTCTCCAAAAAGTCTATTTAGAAAGGGTGTATTTTGGATAATAGACTAGAATTCTGTGCATATTTAATGACTCACATGCTAAGTTTGACCAAAACACATGGTGTTTACCATCAGTACTGATATTTTTAACAGTGGAAGGGGATCTGAAATCCTCTCTTTATTTGTAAGCCTCTGAGCAGCGCAGATTGGAGGGGGTGTGGGTAGGCGATTATGGACAAAGGTTGAACTTAACATAGAGACTTTTTGGTCAATGCATAAAACAACAATCAAGGAGCTGTTTAGGTACAACACAGTGAAAGGGTTTGCAGTAAAAGCAAAGAAAATGCATTGAAGGAAGTTCCTGGGCCAGACTGACCATTTTAGATTTGCAGACAAAACTTGAAAGCTCTGAATGAAAAGGAAGAAAATACAATAATGATAGATATTCAATCTTAGAGGAACATTCATTGCTGTGATTCACTGTATACACTGAAAAAATGTGGAGTAGGATTAACTTAGAAAAACTTAGGAAAGTTTTTTCACATAAAAACAGCTAATAATTTACCAGTATAGAATCAAGTAAAGGTTACTCATAATACTTAGTGGATTTAATTACAAATTAAGTAAATGTTACTTTGCAACACCATTTATTTAATTTATTCAGTTAGATTTTAATCACTGTATCTTCACTCTAACAATGTAGCACCATTTGATGCCATGGCTTTTAATATTTACATATTTACATTCTAGTAGTAGCAGTAATTTAGAAATGTTTTAGTAACACCTGCCAAATATTTTATTTACTATACACTGAAAAAAAAACAACTTGTAAGATTTACTTGATAAAATCCTAACAATTTGCACTAGCATTTTTAAGTAAATTTTACTGCTGAAATATGAGGTACAACTTACAACAAAGGTCATTACACCAAAATATTAAGTAAATGTTTTTTATGCTTTTGCAAACAAACAAACAAGCAAACAAATAAATAAATAAAAATTACCTCAAAGATACAATATATTTTGTTATGTTTATTATGTTTATTTGGTCATCATTAAACACCACTGAATGTTCACATGACCTGTTGGGTATTTCGCTAGAAGTACATTCACATTTAGTAAAACCTAAAACAACCACAAAGGACTAACCTTTAAAACAAATGCACAATTCAAAAACATTTTAGTTCAGCGCACATGCACAGACTTAAAGGCAATGTACTTTTCTGGTTAAAATATACTTACTATTTCTAGGTTTATATAGTGACAAAAAACATTTAAATACAACCAGGAGTAACACTTACTTACCCCACACAGTTAATTTATTACATGATTAAATGGTGTACATGTTTTACTTTAAAAAATAGTTTTCACTGAATGTAAAAATTACAGTGTAGACTTTATAAGAGTTAATTAAGTATATTTTACTATGGCAACAATTAATTTTTTTTCCAGTGTAGTAGAAATTAAGAATATCAAAGTTTATACACTTTCAAGTATTCAAAACTTCAAACTTTCACCATAATACTCTAGAGACACAGATTAGTGGGTCAAGCAAGTCGATGTACAGTATATCAGCAGCACGGGTTTGGGGTAGTCCTAAACTAAATTAAACTAAAAGTGCAATGCAGAACAAAACCTTGCAGGATTGGAAAACCAGGACCGCAAACCAGACAAACCCTACTAAGAAAAAAAAACCCTGAATATTATCCTTTGTAGAGTTTTGTAACTAGCTATCTAAATATCTTGCCAATTATTTGAAACAATAATTAGAGACACCTGTGTAAACCTCCACAAAAGCCCAACCTTCATCTTTTTTATGATATTAAAATGTGCAACTATTATATAGGTCTTGATATTTTGCAAAACTATTAGAATGAGAACAAATGCCTATCAAACAAAAACGACATAATTGCAATACAAATAGACACACAGTATTGAAATGTGTGCATATTTAGATCACTTTATTAATCTGAGAGGGAAATTCAATAATTTGATATCAATAGGGATCTGTACTTATGCTTACACACATAAGCATACAATGTTTGGAGGCAAAACATAAATCAACTACACAGCAGTGCTTCACAATTTATACAAACAATAGCTGGGTTTTCAGATGCACAACAAAAGCAGTTATTATTATGTTTTTATTAATATGGTAAATAATAGTAAATAATATGTGGATCCACCCTGCAACTCTAATTTTCCTTGGCACACTCTATACCCCTCCACCACATTTCATGACAATGAGCCCTGAAGTTGTTGCTGGCTGACAGGCAAACAAACAAATAACCTGAAGACATAACCTCCTTGGTGCAGGTAACAAACAAATGTACACACACTCAAACAACACTTCTGCTCAGTGTCCTTGTTACTCTTGTGAACTTTTATTTTAATTGATTATTATATTATATTATTATAATATTATTATATTTTTGGTTTTAATATTGATGATACCAAACACAGTAAAAAGACTTTTGTCCACTTTTTATAATACTGTTTGTTTTTAATCTTTTTAACAACAAAAAATCTTCTAGTTATGTAGTTTACCCTTATCTGCTTTAAACATCTTGCATTAAACCATTTTGGTAATATCTAAAACAGTAAAGAGCAATCCCAATAAAGCAGGTAGATTAGGTGATTTAGTAAATACGTATTTCTGTGTAATGTTTGGCAGTGCAATATTAGTGTTCCACTGATTGAAAACACCATACTTATTAAGTCATAATTATTAGCATAATAATGAAGTCTTGACCTATATATTCACTGGTTACTTTGTTTACCATATGATTTAATGCTGCTCTAAATATGCCACCTCTGTCTGTTCTTAGATCCGAGAATATACATAATGTCTATGTTAAAGAATATTAAGGAACGTTTATGTTTATTTTTAATATGTTAATGCTAGTCAAAAAAGAAAAAAATGTATAAAGGTAAGCAATATACAACAAAATGAATCTTTCTGCAATTAATTGTTTATTTCTATGTTTTTTGTCACTGGATGTTGGAAGAACCTATGAACTGGTCAGGAAAAAAGTGATTAATATAAACAGTTGCACATTGTACAAAATGCCCTCTTCAATACTGACCTTGGTGACCCATATGCCCTGCAGTTTTCTAAGGTGCCTGGAGAAAAATAGGAGCAGGGTCTGTTAGAAGAATTGCAGGCCAAGCACTGATTGGATATGGTACAGACTATGTACTGAATGGCATTTCTCTTAGAGAGGGACGATGGATGTATGGGCCTAAATGTGTCCTGAATAGCCCAGATTGTGTGTGTAGATGGGTGGGAAGGCACTTCTGTGCAGCAGGTAGAGGCTGATTTCCTCAGGGAACTGCTGGACGACTTCATTAACTGGGCTGGAATCCAAGAGGAGCTCCATCCCTGCAGCCCATGCCAATGAACCATTTCACCCTAGCTTCTGACACCAGCAAGAGACGATCGCTGAGCCAATGATGGCAGCTTTACAGGGTTCCTATGGAAACATCAGAGAAGAGTTAGGAAAGTCTGTGTATGTGTGTGTGTAAAGCTGCTGTGAAAAGCAGACAATTGTTGTATTTAAAATAATATTGCATTGTGTTTACCCCTGATATTTAAACACATTAGCTAAAAGTAAAAAAAAAAAAAAATGCTGCCATTGGGGTCATCAAGTCTGAAAAATACTCTGTCCTACACTAAGCCTGTTAACACACAGTGTTCAGTTAATATGCTGTAATACTGTGGAAAAGCTGCAGTATGGGTTATGGTTTCTTGTTTGATAATTCTTTCTTGTGTGTTTTAAGTAAAAATTGTTTTTTTCAGTGCTTCCTTGTGTTCTTGAATCCCCACTGGAAAGCTATGACAAACGATGTTATACTCTCAGATAATCTATTAGTATTAATTTCAGCGTGGACAATGCTGAGCTTCTTTTATTTCTTGAGTAATTTATTGGTATTTATTCTACTTTTGTCAGTAATAGCATTAATTGTGTGATACGTGTATAGCAGTTGAAAGAACATTGAGTTCTTTGAGCATTAGAGGTGGACAATCACAAAGCCAGAGCTGAGAAACCAGTTGAAAAAGCTTTAGTTAGAGGAAGCTTGATTTTATGGTGCATTAAATTAGCCATCCCTTGGGGGCACCAGGCACATTAGTAATCTGTATACCAAAGACAGGGTACTGGACATTACAGGTTATCTTAGAGTCTTAGGCAAGCCTAGTGTTACCACAGAAATGTGATAGCTGATAGTCAAGCTCTACACTCATGCAGCAGATGTAGTTTTGCAATCATCCACATGACTTCTTTGTTTAATTTGGAAAAGCAAACCACTTTTATTTCACACGTCTTTGCTGAATAATATAAAAATAAACATGATAAGATCAGGTACTCAACAACTAGTTTAAAGTCCATTTCCTTGCCCAGTTCAGCAGCTTAACTGAATTAAATGTGCAAGGGTGCAGTCTGTGGTGCTGCTGTTATTTATTGTAGCATGCCTTACAATCTCAACACTGGCCTAGTTAATCTGTGGCACTACTCACCATCTGCTGGCTGCCTTTAGTCATCGCCTAATTAATTAGATCATACCAAATAGACAACCAGCACTTTGATTTCAAGGATTGCTAAATATTACATTTTAGATTTAGATATTATTAGATATTTGAAGCGTTTATTGTAAATGAAACTATTACCGATCAGAGAAAGTTAGATTATACCAAAGCTATATGTACCACTCTTGTAAACATTTTTATAGTTATGTATAACTATATTCTAGATTTTGCACTGATATCTGAATAGAAATTTAACTCATTTTATTTAATTCATATTGAGATTAGGAAAACAAACAAACAAAAAAACATATTCTGCATTTCTACATGAAAATGCAGATTTTAGAAAAAACACTTTACACGTCTTTACCACTACTTGGTAAAGACGTAAATATTACTTTTGATTAACGACAAGACCCTCTGAACACAATGTATGTGTTATAGCTATGTTCTAAACTTAGCATGGAAAATAATAGAAAATAATTGAATTTAATATAGAAAACAAAGCCTCATGCTACCCTAGTTAATATATATCTTAGTTCATTACCTTATTTTATTTAATCTGTGCCTTAGACTATTGTAATGTACTGCTATCTGGATGTTCTAGTAGTTTTATCAACAGGTTTCAGTTAAGCCAGAATACAGTAGCCAGAGTCTTTACTAGACTTGATCAAATCCCCTCTATCTTACAAACCGGATTCCAAAAAAGTTGGGACACTAAACAAATTGTGAATAAAAACTGAATGCAATGATGTGGAGA
>JAOVVF010000008.1:4933709-4947889 GCA_028565595.1 Duopalatinus emarginatus
GCTGACATTATAAATGCTGCTTTTTTGATTGTCCATTACACATTTCCTTCATCTGGTAGAAGATGTAAGGATCTTGTCTTGGAAATATTAATAAAAACAAGGTATACAAACTTAGTGGCTATAGAAGAAGACATACTTGACATGGAGAATCACTAAATGTTCTTAAGGTTGCGTATGTAGATTATTAAGATGGCCGGTGAGTAATAGTAAGTGATGGATAGTAATGCCACACCAAGATATTCAGTGTCTTAGGAATTAATAGCATAATGGATGGTGGCAAGACTTTCAGTTCATAGGATATTTAAGCTGGAATAGACACCAAAAATAATTTCATGATTGAGCATAAAAAAAGCTAAACAGTGGCAAAGTGGTCTCGAAATAAACAAAATAAACAAATGGTGATTTGGAAAAGTTAATTACTCATACCCTTTGACATGGCACAAATGATCCTGTTATTATTTTTAAAAACAGAAATACAAAAAAATAAATAAAATAAAACTATGCATTCAGAGCTTATTTATAGACGCGAGACCCAGAGTTATAAACTGAAACTGCCTTTTTCCCTCAAACTTACTGCAGTTACTAGCAACTGTTTAATGTCTCAAACCAGTTATATTTATATTACACTATAAAAAATATCTACTGTAGGAGTCTTATTTATTTTTATGGTAAAAACGTTTCTGATTATCACTAATGAGAAAGCCTGAACAGCCTTCATTCATGTGCATCCCTCACTACATCTTTCCTAATTAGCCCTGGTGTGTCATGAAGTGGTACATGCAATAATTAGTATGCAAAGATGACATGAATTACTGCATTTATTTTTGCTGAAAGCTTTTCCTCTTTGTTATTATTAGTAGGCGCTGTTCATTGACATCATTCATAAAACTTGTGTTTTAATCACTATGTAATGACATATATATATATATATATACTGTTTTATTCTGGTAGGGTCATTATGAAGCTAGAGCCAATCCCAGAAATGAGAGTGGGGTGTAGGGTAGACAGCAGACAGAAATGTACATGTTCACAGGCAGAATGTGCACAGAAACTCCGCACAGACATAAACAACGTGCACAGACATTTGAAGGATTAATGGCATTTAGTTTATAATAATGGCCAGTGTCACAGAACAGTGACCCATTATGAAAAGTCCATGTTCATTTTCACACTCCAAGACCCTAATCAATAGGTCCACATTGCTATGACATGTCTGTGTAGGCTGGGAGGAGGAATACAGGCCTTACAATGCCATAGACGGTGAGAAAGGATCAAAGTAATTTAACTCACTATATAGCAATTTAAGTCATACAATTAGTTGTACAAGTCTATTTGATTTTTTTAGTAGTGGACGTTTGCTCAATAAGTGGACTTTTATACTTCACTTTTCTACATTTCAGTGAAATATGTGACACTAATGACTTTACCGTTCTGTTGCATTCTTATTCAAATGAGAACTTATACCGTTAAAGGACATCTATTAATGAACGTAGTGGAATGGCATGCGATTGTTTAAATCTGTCAAGTGGTTGGAATATTCCATGCCATTTAAAAACTGTATTTCATCATATACAGCAGTTTTTAACTAGAATGTGCAGTTCCTGCAGAAACTGCGAGTGTGTTGTGATCTGTGCCATCACATGTGTGTGTGTGTCTCTCAGAGTGTGTTTGTCTCTCTATGTGTGTTCGTTTTCACGTGTGTTATTTTTGTGTGTTTGTGTCCATGCATATGTTTGTGAGTGTCTCTCTCTCTCTCTCTCTGTGTGTGTGTGTGTGTGTATGTGTGTGTTGGAGAGAGTGTGTATCTGTGTGTGTGTGTTGGAGAGAGGGGCACAAGCTAGTCAAGACAGAGACTCCTATCTATGTAGTAAGGCATAGGCATAAATACTACAGTCTTTTATATATTTATTTATATACAGATCCCCCAGTCTGTAAGACTCTGCCCCTTGTGTGTGTGTGTCTGTGTGTGTGTGTGTGTGTGTGGTCCCACGCACGAGTGAAAGAAAAAAGACACTCTTATGTCTTAACTATCACTCACTCCTGTTAATATGCACTCGTTTGTAGAAAAGCACAGTTTATGCCTATTTACAAACTCAGAACAAACGCTTATAAAAATCTGTCACCTATTAGGTTAAATGCGGATGAAAAATTCCGAAAATGAAATTCCGGCCATGAAATTAACATTGAAGTCTATGGGGAACTTTCCTGTGTCTCATGCCCAACAAATTCTCATAACTCAAAAAACTGTCAAACGTTAAGATGTTTTACCAGTTCAGAGAGGACAAGTATGTCTACCATTTAAAAATTGTTGCTTGATGGAAGTATAATGATTTTAGACAAGATTGAAGGTTTGAATTTAACCGAGATGACATCACCCACTCTAGCTGCTCCCAATAGAAATGAATGAAGTAAAGAATAAAAGAGTAATTGAAAGAGTACAATCTGTCGGACTCTGGGTTCAAGCATGACGATTTTCATGATTGTAGCTCGAAAAGTAACCGAATTGTGGGAGTTTAAAAATCTGATTCAAGCTGATGGGGCATTTTTACATTGGAAAAATGAGTGTAGTGGAAGAAGGGATAAACATTGCCAAAATGTGCATGTAAGCACACTTCTCCCAAACATGTTGGATGTTTTAGTGTGAGTCCCGTGTCGATATCTTGAAAACTGTCGGAGAAGATAGTTACCAGTGGAAAGTAAGGTGGAAAAAAACCTGCTGTGATGTCCAGTGAATCTTACTGCTTCATGTTTAAGGTTTATTATATAGTTGGCAAATGTCAATACTTTTAATTAATTCAGTGAAACATTCAGTGAATGCTAACATTCAGTAAAGATTACTGTGAAATTGTTAGTTTGTTGATTAACTTAATGCCCTCGTTGTCTGTGAATCTCCTAGATACATATCAACATATCATATTCTTCATTGCCTGAAGAAAGGGCATTGGTTAAGAATTATCTACACCCTGAAGAACCATTAAATTGACTCATGAGCAAAGTTTAGGCCATGACAAGCAAGGTAATATGAAACCTTTCTGTAAAACTGTACAGTACAAACAGCACAAACAGTAAATACAAAATAAACAGAGTCTGCTAGCAGTCTACTGTGCACCACCTACTCCATAAATGTAATACTTATATTTTCATGTACATTCAAGTTTTTTTTATTCTCATAACACTTCTGTACTAATACTGATGTGATGATTACAAATAACACAGATAATTATGTACACAGAGGTTACTTGAGATGCCGAGGAGATGTGCATGGTAGTGTCCTATTACAGGTAAACACATACAAAAAATCTGTACCGAACCCTTAGCAAATGAAATTGCTGTATGCCATACCCCAAACCACATGACAAAATGATATACTATTTCAGTACAGTCGGACATGATGTTGAATTGACATGATGTTCAAGTCTGTGGAGTTGATTACTTGCCTTTCCATCTGTGAACTTTTGTCAAACTTAAAAAAAATCCCCAGTCTTATTTGGACAGTATCATTGACAAAGCTTTCAAATGAATGTGGTCAGTTCTTCAAGGTTCTTTAGCTAAAATAATTGTCAGTTGTACTGAACCCCATTCAAATTTAGCTGGATCTTGTATCTACTAAATATTACATTCTAGCAGCAGAAGCATGAGAGATCCATCACATATAGACAGACATATAATAATAATAATAATAATAATAATAATAATAATAATAATAATAATAATAATAATTATTCAAATGCATCACTGCTTTCATTCATCATTACTTCCCTTACAAGAAACTTCAAAAGCATAAGCAGCAAACACGTAATTATAGGTTTAATAACTGCTACTGTCTTTCATCAGGCTTTAATAATGGGGGCATAATTATAATTACCACAGCAGTTTGTCTGTTTTTCTCAGACAACTCATTTCTCATCCATGCAGCAGCTCTGAGATGGGATGAACATCGTAATTAACAAGCGTTCATTTCAGCCAGCAACAACACAAGATGCTGGGGAGATGTCTGTGGGAGTGACACCTGACACATGTACTCATTAAAGCCCTAAGACATAAAATAGCTGCATGTATAGGACATCCAACAAACAAGTCCCTTTGCTGTAACCAATAGATAACCAGTAGATAAACTTCATTTCATTCCAAAGGATGTTTTGTGAAACACTTAGTGAGGTTAAAAGCAGTACACCTGTTGTATTTCTGTTCCATTGGACACAGCACATTTTAAATAATGGAGTATAGAAATCACATATTTTTTAATACCAGCATCCATTACCCCCCATTTCGCCAGCATCCTAATATGGTACTCTGTGTACACACACAGTGCTGGTTTGTCCTCCCGAACTTTCCTCTGGCATAGTTATTAATTTAGATAATTAATCCTACGCCTACTTAACCATAACTTATCTTAACATTAACAAACATTTATTCTTGTGGAAAAACTGTCAGATGTTCATATCCTGGTGGTGACATTTGGCCACAACACAGATGTGTATGCATGTACAGCCAGTCAAAACGAAAGGATGTGAGATTTCCTAATTAACTAATTAATTTATTATACACAGTTATACTATATGTAACTGTATAATCCATATCTGGAATATGCAGAGAAGCGTGTTTGAACCTTGGATGTCAAGAAATGGGCTTAAAAGTGGGTGATAAGTGCATTTACTATCATCCAAGCTCACAAAGGTTACACTACAACCACAACCACAGCTGTGATGAATAGAAGGTCCTAAATGCTGCACTGATAGAAAAATCTCTGTATTATGAGATTTAAGTATTTTAATGCTTGCCTACAAAATAAATAAAAATAATAAATGCTGATAATCTCATTGACTTGAATTTGAAACACAGTTTAACCAGATCTGTGGCATATTGGACTCGCGTCAGCTGAGAGCCAGTTGTAACAATATTCTATCTTAGGCTGGGCCAATTTTGAATGTGCCTTGGCACAGATCTATAAAACAGATCAGTTCTGGTTTGGGTCATTGAACAAATTTACACCAGGCTGCCTGTGCTATTTGGATTTAGCTCTAATCTGGTGCATATTACTTGTCAAGGGCTTCTAAGGAAGCTAATCAAGTCAAGACAAGTGGTTTTTATTGTCATTTCAACCATATACAGTGGTGTACAGTACACAGTAAAATAAAAATAATGTTCCTCCAGGACCAAGGTGTTACATAGAACAATAGACTACACAATACAACATAAAGTGCACATGTGCAGTAGCATGTGCAATGATGCAAGACGGTTTACAATAAGTACGCAAGTAAATATATATATTATGAATACACAAGACCATTACAAGAAAATAAGCAATAAATGCAGGAAGGGGAACAGAGCAGTTAACCGCCTAAGTACTAGGACAGGTAAGGTGCAGTTGTGTAAACATTAGACATTGTAAACACTGTACTCTGAATTTTAGCAGCAGTACTAACGTTATCCAGACTGTTGCACAGTCTGCATGTTAGAACCTGGATGCTTTGGTACCTTTTTCCAGACGCTAGGAGGTTGAAGACTGTGTGTGTGGGGTGTGTGTGGTCATCCATAATGCTGGTTGCTTTGCGGATGCAGTGTGTAGTGTAAATGTCTTTCATGAGAGACACAGATGATCTTCTCAGCTGTCTTCACTATTGACTGCAAGGACTCATGATCTGATACGGTGAAGTTCCCAAACCAGGCAATGATGCAGCTGCTCAGGATGCTCTCGATGGCTCCTTGGTAGAATATGGTGAGGATGGGAGGAGGGAAATGTGCCTTCCTCAGCCTTTTCAGGAAGTAGAGACACTGCTGGGCTTTCTTGGTTATGGTGCTGGTGTTGAGGGACCAGGTAAGATCCTAACTTGGTGCTCTTGACGATGTGAAGTGGAGAGTGACCATGCCTTGTCTATCTGAAGTTAACAACCATCTCTTTGGTCTTGTTTATGTTTCGAGACAGGTTGTTGGTTCACAGCGTTGAACACAGCCCTGTAGGGCCCCAGTGGTTTCGTCCGATCTGGACTGATTGAGCTCAGGAAGCATGGATCAATTTTTACACAGAAATACAGATGCTGTTCAAATTAAATATCATTTTGCATGGAGTAGCTGACTAAAGAAATTGCTAATTGCTATCCTATATGTACCAGCAATAAATAGCAGAAGTCGAACATGGGAAACTTTATTGAAAATTTTAGTTATTTACAGTTTTTGTATTATTGTCATGTTTTTTGGACCCTCACAGACATGAGAAGTGCATGACTCATTTCATACAAACTTTACCCTGGGCTCAGAATCGAACCGTGGAGGAGTCTGAATTCACCTCTTCAAAATTCGAGTAGTACAAAATTCAGGATTAAAAGGCAAACAGTATAAAAAATGCAGGTCATGGTTGTGCAGGCAGGTGAAAATCAGCCTAGAGGTACTAGCCTTGATTTATGACAGTCCTATATTTCTACAACCTGAGATTTTCTACCTTGAATTTTCACAAACCTGACTCTTTTACAACATATTTTACTCTTTTTACACATACATACATACATACATGTATGAAATGCATATATATATTCTATCATTAATTTATATTCATATTCTGGTTAACGTGATTTAACCCCACACACCAGTGAAATAGTCATCATTACCAAAAGAGAAACATCTGTCCTCATCAACTCCTTAATCCGGAGGACCTGCTCCACTTTTCACATCTCCTGTTTCTGCTTTACTCCCTTCTGTTCAGCAACCCACAAGAGGAAAGGAGGATTGGGCTCTGAAAACAGCATGTATATGGCAGTGAGATTATATCAGCAGAATGATGTGATCATTTCATAATCGCTCAATAAAAATGGCATGGCTTACTGTCAAATTGGGTATTTGGGAGGGATTTCAGCTAAAACCAGTAAACTGGAGACAGACTCTGAGAGCACAGCTTTGACTCCACATATCACTTTGCACATACTTTCAGCATCTTTCATAAAGACATTTTCAGTAGACATTTTGCTGTCCTTTTATATGCAGTATGTGGTGTTTTGTATTTACACCCTATTGCTCTATTTTCTTGTATTTACATCCTATTGCTCCATTGCTTTTGCAATGGAATGATGTGATCTGCATTGCATCTTACACACACACACACACACACACACACACACACACACACACACACACACACAGAGAGAACAAGCATCTCTCACTACTTGTCAGTGTTTCAGGGAATTTCCCATTTACCCTGCCAGACAGACAGATATGACAGAAAGTCCATACATGAGCATATGAGTGTAGACTTTCATTTGCAATTTATTAGTATTCACAAGTGAATACAACATGGTATACATCCAATAATACGCCTTATCTTTTATTCTTTGTAGTCTACTACAGTAAGTTTGTCTGTAGTGTGTATATGTGTTTCTGTGGCACTGTGCCTATGTATTAATTGTGAATTAACTGTATATCAAGCTACTATGTAGAAAGTATTAAATATTTTTCAAACTTAACAGCCTTGTACTGTTCTACTTCAAATCATTAAGCCGTCCTTCCCACTGACAGAATGTCAGACATGCACCCAATTTGCACACTTTACCCTGAGACATATTGAATATTCAATTTTTATTTTATTTTTTTAATATCAGAAATTAGTTTTGTTCTGGTCCCCTCTACCCATCCCATACTGTTCAGCCTACTGAAAATCAGAAGCATTGCAAATTGATAGCATTATAAAATCACAAGCCTGCATCACCCTTGGCCTTCTGTTCTATACATAATGAATAAAAAATGAAAAGTTTCTATGTTAAGGCCTGCCACCCCAGCTGTAGAGTTGGCCTGTTCCCTGGGAGTGAATTTGAGCCCAAGGCTGCTGTCCCTGAAAACTACTTTATCCTGAGTCGGAACAGTGCCGTTGGGGAACACTATGACCCAATATAGATGTCACTGAATTCTCTGTATTTTATTCTTTGAGAGTACGTTTCAGAAGACTACTTGGTTTGGAACTGAGAATTTGAACTTTAAGTTCAAATTTAAGTATGGTAAAGCAACATTTTGGGGTTTCAGATGGAAAAAAGAGCAATATGAATAAAATGACAAACCGGTGTGAGTGAGGCTTGTGTGAATCTGTAGTAGGCATCAGTCTCATGTTACTCCCTTGTGCTCTTTATAAGCAGCCAAAGATGCTGTCCAGGTTAAAGCCCAGAGACCACACCCTCCATCCTCATATTGCTAATTGCTCTGTGGTGACTTGCCTTAGGAAGCCAGAATATGATAAACTATCAGACACAGCCCATCATGTATCCTTTAAATAGCTGAAAGCTCTGCAGCTGTGAAGAACAAAGGAATTCATATTTTTACACAGGAAGAAATTATTGATCCTTCTCCCTACTCCCAACCAGGGCTGTGCAAAATTTAGAATTTCAGAATTTAATTCAATGAATGAATTTGAATTTGAATTAAATTCACCCAACAGGATGTTGAATTGAATTTGAACTGGAGTTCTTGGATAAAACAGAGTATTCTGGCCTATCATTTTCCACAGTTTGACAGTTATTAAAATTTAAATAATCTGTTTTATAGAGTATGTTTTAATGTTAATTTGTGCTAAAATAAATAAAAATAGGCCTATTTACTATAATAAAGTATTGTGCACATAAAGTCTATACAATTATATATGTATGAAATTCATGTGGTAATCATATGTAAGACATATTGTAAAGCTTCACTGTTAAATACACCTTAATTGTGCATCATTAATTTCTTTGAATTTCATGGAATTCCAATTCTATTTCCTGCAATTCGAATCTGAATTGCAATTCTGCTGCCTGTTTGCAATCTCCATTCAAATTTAAATTCAAGAACTGAATTGGAATTTAGGGGTCATTATCAATTCAATTTAGAATTTTGTTCAACCCTGCTCCCAACATCCCTTTATTCTCTCCATTCTCTCTGATAGATAAATCTTGACAGATTAGCATGTGCTGCTGATCTATAACTCTAAGCTTGCATTCTGCTGGTAATGAAACACGGAAAGGGTTAATCGAAGAATAATCCCTCTGTTCTGCAACCAATATGCGTATGTGCATTCTGTGAATGGAAGATAATAAGGAAATCGTGGACACACACTGCATGACATGCAGTTTAAACAGAGATCAGGACTGACAGGTTTGGCTTTTCAGCAATATCCTACTCATGCTGAATTCTTCTCCAGTTGAACAGACATAACCAAAGGTGGCATCCATTGAAAGACAGAGTGAGAAAATATTGAAGATTTATGGAGATTTAAAAGCTGGCCTGTCTAAAAGGTACATTATGAATGACTGTCATTTTAAGAAAATGGCATTTAAAAAATGGCATATGCAGGCTACTTTCTTAAGCAGCTTTTTAATAATATGCCGATAACACCATAAAACAAAGACCTTTGCTACTTAAGAAAACCAACAGGAGCCCCTATTATTCCTCTACCTGGCAGTCTCAAACAGGTCACAGGCTATGCCAGGCTGGCTCTCATCTTCAAAGCCAAAGGTCCACAAGCTGCCTCCTAACAGGCAGCGACAGGAGCTGGTGGAAAAGACAGTGGCCCTGGCCGAAGGGTGTCTTTGTTCCCCGCTATGCCAGCTTTCTGGCTGGGTTATGATTAAACAGAGGACCTGGTGTGAGGCCTGCAGCTGGGCCAGCTCATCTCCGGCTCCCACAGCAGCACATCCTCTGAAGCCAGTGGGCAAAGAGGGCACTGTGCTGCTGGGGGGTGAGTACTGCCACCCTTAGTCTGCAGTAATGAGAGGCCTTATTCTGCTAGAGTCCATTAGTAACAAAGTTCAAATAATGCAGCCTGAGTGTCCCAGAGGCTGAAAACCACTCAAAATGAGCTATACATAATAATTAAGTAATTAAAATGATTAAAAATAGGTAGAATTATTCATCATTATGCAATTGTTAAAGAGTCCTTTTTTGTTTGCAAAGAGCATTCAATTAACAAATATACTACCTAATTAACTAAACTGCAATGAAGTGAATGTCAGATTTCTAGATTTATTGTATTTATTGTGCTAATAAAAAGTTAAATGAAACCAGGGGCCTTTAAGGTTAACTAAAATTTAATTCAATCCATTTATTTAAACAGTATTGTAGAACTTCCTGACACTTTTAGTGTGCAAGGAGAAATTAATTCCAACAGTAGGGGAAAAAATGCAAGTCATAACACCATCTCATATATTTGATTTGAGATATTAATTCGACTTATATCACACAGCTGTGGAATTCTCAAATCTAATTGGTCAGAAGGTGTTTTAATTTTTATAACAGCATGGTTCTGAGAGTGGAGCCATTGTTCATCCAAGTTGTTCATTTAAATGAATTTCAGCCAAATTTAACTTCAGGTTTATTTCATTTTATTTTAAATGCACTCCTTCCATACAGTGTAATTTCTCCCACCCAGTCATAGATTATTTTCCTATTGTGTTTTAATTATGGCATGAGAATGTGCAATGGAAAAAAAAAATACTTTTAAAAGCAAGCTATGCTATATACTGCATTTATTAAGTGCAGTTATACCAATGCTGAGGTAGAAATAATCTCAGGGACTAACTTTGTAATGTGATAAGTATGCAAAGACATAGAGAGGGCACTAAAACATAGAGAAAAAGCTAAAAAAAAAAATCACTTATAAACATCTGCAGCCAACCAAGGGAGCACAGGCTTCCTGTCTAGAACTGTGTAGATCACTGCTGAGCTAGAACAGTTCTTCTTACCCCAGTTCAAACAGAGACAAAGATAGGGAGAAAGATAAGAGAACAAGGGGTGATGGAAACAACAAGAGAATTGGTCCAAAGAGAGCTGCACTACAGCAACATTATCGACGCAGCTCACTCTCTCCAAAAAACTTGACGCTGTGAACAAGCCCAAGAGACTTCAACATTCCCCCAGAAAATGAATGAGGGGTGGGGGCATGGTAGTGGTGGTGGTGGAGCTTTGCGGTCCATTATTCATTATTAATCTGACACTCTAAATTTTCTGACAAATCCAATGATAGTATGTGGGGTCAGAAGTGAAACTATGGTATCAAAGACTTGTGGAAGATTACTGCAGTAAAAGATTACGAAGTTCACATTTTTTTTCTGAGCTCAGAGATTTGGAATAGCAGTGTGGTTTTAGACAGTCTGTGAGTAACCAACTAGCAAATGCAGATCTCTATCAGTAGGAATAAGTTCACATGATATGTGAAAACCATGGCTACTACAGCTGTTTAAATTTCACCACCGGACAAAATTGATTTCTTTAGCACTATCAATAGGACAAAATGGATAAAAAATTGGAAAATAGATGCCCCCCTGCTTTCAAATTACTGGTCTGGTCTTGGCAACAAGCCTAAAGCCTATCATGTTGTACACCTTAGCTGAAGAAGCCAATTGCATACTTAGGGCTCTATCATTTACTGCAGAATACAGAAGAAAATATAATAAATTTAAGGAGGCTTCTTAGAAATATTGTGTTGCAAAACAAAAAGTTATTCTTGAAAACACTAAATTTAACCCGAGAAACCAAGAAAAAGGAGAGACTGTGTTCCTTCACTGTAGTTCATACTTCTACAGAACACTGCCAGGTTAAAGTCTAAACAACTACATTCTTGCCTTATAAAATCTTATTTCTGTGACTTTTTCCTTCTCCATTTGGCTGAAAGCGAAATGTGTTTTGGATGCAACTAATGACGTTTTCCAAGTCACAGAACACAAGTACAAACAAGAAGACAGATTGAGGGAATGGGAAACAGGCAGAACGGTTAGTTTAAGGTCAGTTTTGGGAAGGGCAGTGGATGCTACATTTACAAGTCCCGGTGAATGAATTTGTGGTTATATTTCAAGTTGTACAGTGCTTTTACTTAAAGTTTACCAAGCAAATTTGATATTAGAAAAGACCCAGGGATAAAAAAATAGACCTAGGAATGCCACTGGCAGAGGGAACTGAGACTCATGGAAAGAATGTACAACCAGGGGTGCAAAAACACGACACTGTTTTGCAACAGCCTGCCACAGTGCATCAGCTCCATAAGATATAATACAGCAAAAGTCTAGTCAGCCAGATGATAATGTCATTCTTGCAGAACTGAAAACAAAGCCAAAGAATGCGTGGACTGAGAAAATACACATCAATAGGGAAAAGGTTGAGATCAAGCATGGCACTACAGCTGCAGTCACACCAGTTCGGATGTTCAGCCCTGTGCATGATAGGCAGTGTAAGAAGGCCAAAGTCCTCTATGGGCCAGGCAGTAATGAGTCTTATGTTTTTGGCTGTATCCAGAGCATGATTAATGCCCCCATTGCATTACAGTAACTGAATGATCTACATGCTTTGTACAAAATATTTCTACCAGATACTTCATTACATTATTTACTAATGCTTTAACTTAAAAGGACACCATCTTAAATCTGTATTCAGAACACCAAGCATATAAATATGCTGATCACACAGCTATTCACCATTGGGTTCATCAAGCTGACAGCTCATTCATTATCAATGACAAACGGATCCCCACTGATTAACAGATGGACAGCATTGTACATGGAGAGCTGTACAATGTACATGAACACTGCCTGGATGGATGCACAAAGTCAGTGTATGGGTGTGTATGTGTGTTTTACTGGGCCAGAACTCAGCAAGCCCTATGTATCCTCTGCATGTCTCATGTCATGGTCAAAATTGTAAAGCTGTTGGCATGGCAGGTGCACAGCGTCCACCACATTGTACTGTTGCCAGGTGTAGCTTCAAGTCTAATTATTTGCTAAAATAAATAAACAATTTCAAGCAAACTTACCACCATTTTCTGTAAAAGTAGTAAAACATGGGTATACTGAGTATAAAGAAGTTAAACAAATTACAGTTACAATTAATACAATTACAACAAATGACTGTATAATCTTCCTACTTTTTATATTTATTGATCATGATGACTGGCCTCATCTAATCAAATCTTGACGGTCTATATGCATTCTGTAGCTGTATAATTTCTCTCAACTGAAGCTACTGGGCCCAAACCTACTCTAGCATGACAGTGCCCCAGTGAACAAAGTGAGATCCATAAAGAGCATTTGCCAGGGTTAGCATGGAAGAGCTCAAGTGAACACAATTATATTTATGGCATTTAGCAGATGCTCTTATCCAGAGCGGTTTACAAAAGTGCTTAGTTGATTTCTTGGAGTATCTGAAACTAGTAAAGGCAAGTCAGGATTCAAGAACTCAAACCAGAATCCTACTGGAAAAGAGCCATGTAGTATCAATCATCCAAAAACTTTCTACACTAGTCAACCTGCAGAGAGAACAAGAATATAACCTCAATAGTCACAAAGTTGAAAGAACAAGACAAACATTTCCAAACATTTACTTTTCAATTAATTGCTGGCAGAACAGGTGAGTTTTTAGTCAGCGTTTGAAGACAGCAAGTGGCTCTGCTGTACGGACATCAAGGGGAAGTTCATTCTACCACCTTGGTGCCAGAACAGAGAAGAGTCTGGATGTTTTGCCTCCCATGTGTCTTGGATGATGGTGGGTCAAGTCAGGCCATACTTGAAGCACAAAGAGCTCTAGACGTGCGCCTGGCCTTAACCATTGCCATCAGGTACGAGGGAGCTGGACCGTTTTCGGCTTTGTAGGCCAGCATCAGGGTTTTATATCTGATACAAGCTGCTGCAGTAAGCCAGTCAGGAACAGAAACACCTTTTGCATGAATCTTGTTTGACATTATTGATCTGAGAGTTCATGGTCATGAAGTGTTTTTGGTAAACTGGGATGTTTGGATGGTGTCACCCACCCAACTCTCATGTGTTCACTCAGGTTTGATGAAAGTGGAGTGGTTGGACGCTTTATTTCCCAGGACACCCTCATGTCTTTATTAACTACTGGTTCTCCATTGTAATTATACAATCTGCAATTTGGGGGGTGGGGGGTGGGTTGGGGTAGTTGCAAGACACTGTGAATTTGAATGGGACAAAGCCTTCCAGTTAGCTTTCCCTTTGATTAAGTTAGTTCAATGTGTGTTAAAAGTGCGGAATTGAATAAACCTGTGAGTCTTCCTCAATAGTCCACACATCTGCTAATAGTTCTTCTGACACCAGATAATGCATTTTGTTGTATCAGCTGTTATGGAAATTTGCAACACCATAGTAAATGTTGTGTTTAATTTTTAGGACTGTACAGAGATATGCGTGCTTCCAAGATCAGTGATACTGGCTAGATTTAGATTT
>JAOVVF010000008.1:5005929-5022183 GCA_028565595.1 Duopalatinus emarginatus
TGCAGTTTTAGACATTGTGCTTCAGTTTTCTTGTTTGTGTGTGCAGTGAATGTGGTTGTACCTTAAGCTTCTAAAATCCCAGTTCTCCATTTATGCATATTTATATGGTTATTTATGTGCACGTGTGTCCATGTTTGCGCATGCAGATGCCAGGCTTCTTTCACTGTTTTGCAGCCACCTACACCACCAAGCTCTTTTTCTTTCTGAACCAATACATCAGTGCTACCTTTGTGTGAATCCCAATTAAATGACAAATCTGAATCTGAGACTTTCTGAATTGGTATATCATGACAGGCAAGCAAAATCAATTAGCAAGGTGAAGAGTCAAAGAAACAAAATTCGTCAGATAAACTGCGAAAAAAAGAAGTTACCAAGATACTGAAAAATCATTCTGAAAGCGAAATTTGGCCTTCTTGCTTACATTTTTAAGATGATTTCATTTGGCCAATTCAACAATTTCTCCATATCCTGTTTGAACTGAAACACTTGAAATAATTACATCTTAATATTAATTTTTCTTCCATTTTGAAGGATGGAAGATTCAGGGCTGATGCAGGCCTGCCATTAGAACCGAATCACTTGAGAGCACAATGGAAACTGTTCCTACTGTGTGTAAGTGCTGTACTACTTTAGCTGCTTTCCTGAAACACCTGAGGACCGCAAGCACTCAGAAGAGCATTTAATCCTGAGGCAGAAAGCCTGCACCTAGCTGCACTCAACCCGCACAGCCTCCTAACACTTCAGCAGGAGCCTGAGTTTGTCACATGGCATTACAAGGCTTTTACAAGGAGTCCATTAAAAATCTGAGAAACCTTGAAAGCCCTTTTAGTAGTGGAAATGCATGCTTATTTGTGCTGTGCACAGGGTGAAATACAATCCTTGCACCGTCATGTTCAAGATTTACATCAGCTGCTTGATAGGGGGCTACAGCACAGAATGCATAAAAGAAGATTAATAATGTAAAATATATTTGAGGCTCAGGTATCTGGAAATTCAGCTGTAACATTCACTTATTTATTCATTCATTTAGTATTGACAGTCGTCAACCAACTGAAATGACTACCAGGTTTTGAATTATGAAATTGTGACTTCTCAGCTACAAATGGAAGAGGTTTTTTAATGAATTGCATCATTCATCCATCATTAAGGAAAATTCCTCCTTGAATGACTTGCATAATATTTACTATTAGTAACTGATTTGTCCTGGTTCATATAATCCTATCCTGGTAAATAAAGGTGAAAAGGTGAAATAAAGGTTAAATAAAAAAAAAATAATAATAAATAAAAATGCTACCTGCTACACATTTTATTATAGTTATTATATTTATTTAAAAAAAACCTGATACAATTAAAAGCTGGAAAAAATAAAAAGTCTCACATGCCATTAACATACATCAACTTAGATGCTGCTTTTATACTTTTATATTTAAGCAATTTAAGCTCACTGCCATATTTTCTATACCGTGTCCAGGAATGTCTCTAGTGGGTCTGGCCTACCACATTAACATTTGGGATTAAATGATTTTCAATATTTATATGGAATGGAAGAAAACCAAGAATAAAATACTTCACACTATAGTTGCTCAAAGACAGAGGTGGGTTGTCACTGTCAAAAACTATTTTCAGGTTGCTCACCTTAAATGTTTTGATGAAAATTACTGTGCAAGGTGGAAAGATATTGACAAGCCCCTTAGAGACTTGAAATTAAGCTTGAACTTGAGATTCCCAATCCAGTTCCTTAGTTCCTTTAGTTGGTTTGCCTATAATGAACAATTCATAACATCTGTAATCAAAAAAAAAATTCACCTTAACGAATAGTTGTGGAATATGAATGATTTCACCAATAATGGCTCACACAAGTTGTATATTACCTTCTATACATTATTGATATCCATACATATTGCAAATCCAGAGTTGCCAAGCAGTATACGATCATTATGGTCTTCAACTGTAATAACCCATAGAAACCCAATGCTTTCTGTGCCTTAAGCTACAACCAAAATAACACAGACTCATTAGTGACATTTACTGCTTTAAAAATAAAAGATGCATGTCGATTTTTCAATCTGGGCAAATGTGTAGATAACTTTTCTGTCGAAGTCCACCAATCCAATTTATATGTGTCATTATATTGCCTTGTTATTAGTAGTATTAGTATTAGTCAACAACACACTTGGTTAGACAAACCCATGTTCACCAAACAAAGACTGCAAGGGCAAGTACTGACCTTTACATAGCAGGTACAGGCAGATGTTGTACTGTTACATCTTGGATCTGTCTTCTGCTAGTGAGGTAAGCTCTTGTAAGATAGAACTTTGTAACTAGATTCGGATAGTTCAGTTATCTAATTAATATCTATATTGGTTTGTAGGTTTGTTTCTTGTCTTGTGTTGGCCCTAATTAGTTGGTTGGTTTCGGGTTAGTAAGGTGTGAATTGTCAAAAGGGCAGAACCAACACTAAATGTTTGAATTAAGTGGTATTCCTGACCAGAACTAGTTGTGCTGTTACATTTTGGATCTGTCTTCTGCGAGTGAGGTAGGCTCTTGTAAGATAGAACTTTGTAACTATAAATATTATTAATATTATAAAACATTAGTTATACTGGAAAATAAATACTTACACTGAGGTATTGAACAAGTCGTGCTCTGGTATATAAAGGTTTATAATAGTCTTCAAAAACATTCTCAGTTTCTATTGGATTATGCAATTTCTGCTTGGAGATTACATTCTTGATGTTATATATTGTATTTGCAGTCTGTTGTTTATATATCCATCTTGTCAGTAGCTTAGTAGATTTGACACCTGCCTCATGAAACAAGTTTGTTTTAGAAATCTTCACTTTCTTCTCTTAAAATATCACTATTTCTTGTTGTGTGGTCTTCTTTTGCTGCAGATATTGTGTTTGATGAGTATTCTCTATTGTATTTCTACAGTTCTTAAACTTTCCATCAACTATGTTGCTTGATGATTTTATTTAGACATGTGGCAAGAGCAATCAACTTCCCTCGAATAACAACCTTGAGTGCATCCCATAAAATTGTTTCCCTAATTTTTCAGAAATATAACATGAGCATTAAGCTTTTTCATATTAAGAAAGACTTTTTTTGTTTGTTTGATAGGGTTATTCATCCCATCCCAACCTTCAGTGACACCAGTTTTATAGTACTCTTTCTTTGACCCTGGCAAATGCACACCAAAACATAGATCATGAGAACATTAAGAATCTTATTTAACAAAGAAATAAGAAAAAAGTGAAAAAAAAGAGAATGTAGGTAAAAGGACAGTGACTTTCAATAGTGGGTGCATCTATTGTACACCTTTAACATCGTTTCTGTTGGTTGTCTTACAAAGTATAAGGGCCCCTCTCTGGCAGCAAGAGGTGGGCATTTTAGCCACAGGGTCTCACAAACTCTAGCAAAATCTAGCTATCTCTTAAATTTGGCAATTCTAGCTCAAATTGCCTACAAAGGCTCTCAACTAAACATGAACTTATTTACAAATTAGACTGTCCAACTTGAATGTGTAGCATGATAATAGAGGCTATCAGCCAGACATAAACATTTTCATATGTTCCTTCCATCCTTATGTTTTCCTTTTGCCTTTCTTTAAGACGATCCACTTTACCGTGTACTGAAGTAAGTTCACAAGGTGTGATTGGAGTTCAGCACTAAGTGGCTTCAGCACTAACTGTGTGCCTGCTGAATCTACAGTTCCATTTCACTTGGCAGCAAAAGTTCAATTCTTAGCAGTTACTTCACAAGCACAAGCACAGAGAAGCCGTCCACGTTCTCTGGTAGATCAAAGATGGGAATATTGTTTTGTCTGTTTCCACCTTCTTGATCTGTCAGCTTCTCTTGTAGAATCCTCTGTTGTTTTAGTGTGTCTACAAGAGCCTTGTTTGTCTTTATATTCCACATTTCAATTTCGTCTACTACTGCTCTATTTTGTCAATTCTGGTAGCTTGCAAGACTAGCTCTTTAGCTGTTTCTTTGACTCTCTCATTGATATCTCACCTGAAATGTTTAATGTTCTTTTATTTCTTTTTTTTAATTGCTCTTTGAATGTGGCCAGGTCAGATTGTAGTTCAGTTTTGAGACTTTGTATTTCCGTGACAATGTCTCTTAGCCCTGATGAATTGCTTCAGTCACCTTAGTTTCCATGTGTTCACCATTAGCCCCACATGTTTTCCAAATGTCCTCTTTGTCCCAGTTGTTTTTGGTCATTCTCTGTCTTCATGTTATTCCTCCCCACTTCATTACTGAGTAAAACATATGTGTTTGAGTAAACTGTGCAATTAGAAGATTGAAGTTTATGCCCCGATCATCAATCATCAACTAGGTCCAACCTGAAGTCCATTTTCAATTTCAGGTTTAATCTGAATACACTCCACAGAACTGGTCTTTAAACTGGATATTCTGTCTGTTCACACTTCACATTAAAGTTCTCTTTACATTAAAGTTCTCAAAACTGGCCCAAATGTAGTTAGTTATATTTTAGTTCTGGTACATGAATCCTGATGAAGTCATCACCATCATTCCACTGCAGTATGTGAGCTGAATGAAGTATTAGGTATGGGCCAAATCTAGGCCATGACTCATTTGGCATTTGGAAAGATGACCATTCTCGAATGATGCTATAGGATTCTATCTAGTGATTTTTTTAGACAAACACATTAAATAGACATTATTTTCTTTCATTTACAGTTTACATGTGAAACTCATATTTCTCATCTTTGCAATATACAGATAGGGACAAAATAATGGAAAAAACAATGGTTCTGTTATAAGGTGGTGTTTATTTATTTATTTTTCTTGCATGGTTTATAGTTTGCCTCCACTTATTTTGTTAAAATGAAGCTTTACTGCAAATCAATACAACATCCTTCTGACTGATCACTTTTATCCTGTAATGAAACATTTTTATCCTGATGGGTGTGGACTACTCCTGGCTGATGCCAACCCCATATACAAGGCATGAGGGGTCACTGTATGGTTTGATTAAAAAAAATATATATATGTGAATCATATGCTATGAACTTAATGCTCACCAGCACAACTCAATTGAAATAGTTTGAATTTTAAGCTTCCGTTCTTCACTGAGTGTCTGTGGTGTCATATGATGTCCATTTACCCTGTGATTGGTTACTGTGTTTGTACACCTCCTCCAACATGGTTGATGTTGTCCAATCTCTAATTTAGGTATTATGAAATATCAAGTGAGATTTTTCTATCCACATTCTTTCCTTGTTCTTGAATTAGTACCAGTGTGTGGTACTATACCCATTATAGCACATTCCTCCCCTGTAATATTGATTTTAAGCTCCTTTTCCCATTTTGCTTCAATATACATAGTGGAGGATGCATTACATTCTCTCAGTCAATGATAAAGATAGAATGTTGTCCACAGTTTTATTCTGCTTGTATGTTTGTATAAATAATTATAAATATCCCACAGCCTATAACTCTCTTTTAATTCCTGGAAACTTAGATTTTCATTTTAACAAGTGTCTGCTGTCAGTCCATTTATTACCTATTGTCTGAAATTATAGTCTGTTAATTGAACAAGTAGGTGTGTATGTTTCACTGACAAGTTTATTGTGCCCCACCTGCAAATATGCCAATGAATATGACAAGCTGCATTTTACTGCATTTATCTTTAAAAAAGCATCAGTGATGCATTTACAATCACAACACTAGACAAACCAGAAACATACTTAAGAATGAACAATTTACCCACTGGCCATGTTGATCTTGCTTGAAACTGCCTGGTGTTGCCAAAGTGGCTTTTCAGATTTCTCCACTAATGACAGATACTAATAATTAAAATGTTCATGGTTTGGAAAATCAGAGCACTATAAGAAAAAAAGAAAGTAAAAGCAGTCAGGAGGAATTTAAGTGTGTGTGCATATACATTTTTTCAAATCCAGCAAAGCAAATCTATATGAAAGCCCATTACAGCCAGTTACAGTCAGAAAATATACTAACTTATAATGACAAGAACTTTTTCACACAATAACTTTCAGATCTCACAATTATGCTTGTTGTTATTATAGGCCTATGTTGTGGGATCTTAGCTTATGGTTCTGCATTACAGTGCAAGCGATTTTTTTAGAGTAAAATACAAACCTAGGCTAAAATAGTTGTATTGTCAAATTTTGTAATTAAAAAAAAACAACCATCCTCAAAATATTTGCAATGAAATTTAAACTGTCATTTTCTACCTTTAAAAAAAGGTGTAGTGATTGTATTTCAAGAAAAGTACTGAATTGTAATTTTTATTATAATTTAGTATATAATATATGAAAATGAGAATGTTTAAATTAAAATTTCTAAAGATAAATTGTACGCAAAGTGTATAAAGTGTAGACAAAAAGGTACATCAGGCAGGTCCCCCATGGAGCATGGGCAATGTTCTGTTGGAATATTCTGTAGGCAATGAACACCATCTTTGGTCAAAGTAAGTAACATAAAGGTCAGAAATGTAGCTGTTTTTAAATGAAGCAAATCCCATTTTATTCTACACAAAAGTGAAAAACAGAGTAATACATGGAAAAGATCCCCTACAGGGCACTGACTCCACGAACTTGAGGAAAAATTCTGTAGGCAATGAAAACCATACTTTCTGCAGAATGGTCCACGATTCTGTTGTATTCTGAGGTGTAAGAATTCTGTGTTTCACAGCAAGTTGCATGGCATCCCAGATGTGTTTGATAGCAAAGTTCTGGTGAACAAAACCCCAAATGCAGATAAGTGTTCCTATAACCATAATTTGGTATCTCTAGAGATTTGTGGTGGTGCATTGCCTTGTTGGAAGAAGCCAAACCCATCAGAATGAATCAGGGACATGAAAGGGTGTACACAGAGTTCACTTTTCAGATCCTAGGCAATTTTAGACAAACCAGGGGTCAATGGAATGGCAGCAAACAAACCCCATATTAGTATGGAGGCACCACTATTCTGTACCAGTATTTTTGGTACTTCAGTGTATATGATGAATAAATAAACAAGATAAGAATATATTTACATGCTGCATTATGTATTATTTGAAATTGATTTTACAGTTGTGTTGCTACAAAATAAAAGAAACAAAAGAAGCAGTCCTGTGTCATATATCAAGTAGTAAACAGAACATGATGGTTAAACAAGCACAATACAATGGTGCAATGATAAGCCAATATCCTCCAGATTTCACATGGACTGGTGTTACTGTCTACAGAGCTCCTGATGCAATACAATAAGAGAGAGAGAGAGAGAGAGAGAGAGAGAGAGAGAGAGAGAGAGAGAGAGAGAGAGAGAGTTTAATTTTGCAGTCAGCCTAGAGGCTGAGGTGTTTCACTACAATATAACTTCATTAGTGTTTCTTATTAGGGAAATTTATTTTCTCTGTTATCTACGAGACCACCAGTTGGTAAACAAAATACAAACACAAGCAAGCCTGCATTATTTTGTAAAGCATGCTCTCTCTTTCTCTCTCTCTCTCTCTCTCTCTCTCTCTCTCTCTCTCTATCTCTCTCTCTCTTACACACACTGACAAAAACAGAAAAGCAGATCAAACATTTTAATAACATCTTAAACCCGAGGGAATTTTGGATTATTCCACCATTCTTCTTGTATAATGTAATACAGCATAATATTAGTTTAATCATATTGTATTGCTTTGTTAGGATTCAAGCACAGACTGAAAGACCCAGAAACACCAAATTTGGCAGGAAGGTAGAGCAGGTGTAAAATGATTCAGCCACGAAAAATGACACCAATTGACCAAAGGGTCTTTGTTTTTGCTTATAACTCATACCCCAGATTTTTGACTGACAAAATGATTTTTTTTTTCTTGATTCTTTGGGTCAAGACAAATCACGTTGCTGCTAGTTTGCATTATATGCAACTTACTACTTAACCTATTTTTGCAAACTAGTCCTAAAGTTTATGTCCAAAAATTCTGGAAAAAAAAAATCCACAAGACCCTGAAACTCAAAAATTATGTAAATAAAGTTGACTTTTCAAATCAATATGCCAACCGTATGCAAATGAACAGAATGTATAATGAATACAAAAATCTGTAACTCAAAAAATTGCATTTTCATCACTAGATGGCGCGATAAATGCTAAATAACTGTTTCTCAGCAACCGTAAGGCCTAAATTTGATACACCAAATCTTGTGACTGCCATTAGCCGATCAGAATTCAGTAGACATTTCAGAGGTTTAACATTGACCAATCATCATGAAATTTGAATGCTATGTTGGTGCATTCTAACAAACAGTCAAGTGTCATATGATTTGACCACTGGGTGGCATTCATTCATGAATCTAAATCTTTTATTAAATATTGCATATTTTTATTCATAGTCAAATAATTGGTTTCTCATCATGTAGTGCACTGTTTTAAATAACTGGTCTAAAAATACTCTGTGGAGTATTAGAAATATTCTATGGAGGTAAATAATTATCATGTTATATAAAAGCCATGGTAAGTTGACTTTTTTACTCACACCATAACACATGGTGAAGATATAACACCAAGCATCTTTAGCCTTGTTCCTTACAGCTTACATTGCTATAACTCATTAGCAGTTACTCAGATCATCTCAATATTTTGCAAAGTTATATGCAATACTACTTTTAAGAGTTGTACAAACTATTGGGCAGATTGGCCTGTAGTGGGGGATTATGATGCTATTACTATTACACAGTCTATGGCTAAACATCTGGTGTCATGTTACTTAGCTCTCAGTCATGAACAACTTTGTAATTACATATTGTGTCATACATATTGTGTACATAAAATGTACTGCTTCTCCGTTATTTTAACTTATTTGTTCAAAGACTACAGTTCATAAATCCAAGGTCTCGCAAACTATCACTCCAGCTGCCCATTCCCCACTTCCCCCCTCCCCTCACATTTTCCTCTGGTCTCTATTCCTGCATACAGGTCTGTATAGAGCCCTCAAAGGGGATTGCAAGTTCTGCATATTTAGTGTACATTATTAAGTAATGGTGCATTGGTTGACGCTAAATGCACAGAAGTATCAACACAAATTTACACACATGCACTGCTTATTTGTGCCTGAACCCGCAATTGCCACTTGCAGCTATATTTGTTACTTGTTACTGCGTAACTGTAAAATAAAACTGAAGCATTTTTAGGGCTATTAGGTTGGACCTCCAGGCTGTTTGCTGTACCACTGTACCAAAAAAAAAAAAAAAAAAAATTCACATCACGAAGCTACGACATAATATAAGTGTTAAAAATGGACAAATATTAAATATGTTTAAATGTTAAATATGTTAAATCCTTAATGTCTTATATACTTACTAGCTTGTTAGCTAGTATCTGGTATTAGTGTTAAATACACAGCTAAGTATTTTTTTACTTACATAAAAAAAGTTTTTTTCTAAAAAATTATGTATTTATGTTGTACACATGAAAACATGAATAAATCTTTTTGGGTAAACTTTCATATATGCAACCATTTTTTTTTTTTTGTGTGTGTGTGTGTGTGTGTGTAAAAATAGGATCACTGGAATGTGGTGTGTCAGTACATTGAAAAACTGGCTTACCCAACAAAGATATGTTAGACACCAGCTCTTTCAGTTTCTATCATTAAGGCAATGCCAGTGAGCTACCTAATAAAAATAATGGGGGAATTTTTAAAGGCTCAAAATTAAGGGTGGAGACAGAGGGAGCTTTGTGCACCGGAATGATAAAGTAAAAAACTAATACAAGGTGTTGGGTAAATTATTTTCGTATACAGTATTACACAATTGCTTTTTTGTGCAGCTCATTATGCTTTGTGGAATATCTTTTTTTTTTTTTTTTTGAATAACTAACTTTTATTGTAATGCGTAATGTCTATAAGCACAACAAACACAACGAACAGACTGGAAGCATGGGGAGTCTTCAGGGCTGTGCATTACGTCCTAGGCTATACATTCCCTTTACAACCCCAGTTGCAAAAAGTTTGGGATGCTGTGTAAAAAGTAAATAAAAAACAAAATGCAATGATTTGTAAAACCCTTAAAGACATATTTTATTTACAGTAGAACAGAGACGTAGAACACAAGAGAACACATACCATATGTTGAAATTGAGATATTTTACCATAAAAACATTAGCTTATTACGTTGCTGGATGGCAGCAATGCATCCAAGAAAATGTTGGGACAGGACCATGTGTACCTTTGTCTGCATCCCCTCTTCTTTTACCAACAGTCTGTAAATGTCTGGAAATTAAGGAGTCCAATTGCTGGAGTTGTGGTAGAAGACTAATTATCCCATTCTTGTCTGATTCTAGCTGCTCTACAGTCCTGGGTCTTTGTTGCCTGATTTCATGATGTTTTCTATTGGTGAAAGGTCTGGACTGCAGACAGGCCAGTTAAGCACACGGACTGTTCTACTGTGAAGCCAGGCTGTTTTGAGAGATCCAGTATGTGGTTTAGCATTGTCCTGTTGACATATTCAGGGTCTTCCTTAAAAGAGAGATGTTTTCGATGTTGTTCTGAAACCTGAATATACAGTTCACCATTAATAATGCCTTTCCAGATGTGTAAGCTGCCTACACCATGTGCACTAATGCAACCCTATACCATCAGAGGTGCAGGCTAACTGTGATAATGTTAGGGTCCCTCTTCCTTCCCCGTTTTCTTCTGCCCTTCCCAATTTTATTTCTCTGTGTCCGCTTTCTTTCTTTTGCTTCCTCCTTGTGGCTACATCTTTTCCCCGCAGGTCTGTCGCCTCGCCGTTGACGTCCTGCGCCCCGGATTCCACTCACCATCTGATCAGCTTCCCTTCAGCTTCGCCGGATTATTGGCCTTACTACGTTGGGTAATCTGTCGCACTACTCGTGCTTTTTTTACATACCACTCCAAAGTTTATTTCTCTGGTTTTACGCTCTGTGTTTATCCTGCCGTTATTGTGCAATCGCTAATTCCCGTGTTCACTTTTACTTTCTTTCAGCTCTCTATCATCATGCCAGCCTACTGTGGGTTATTCTCTGAGGGTCCACCTAGCCGTCCTAGGGGCAATTCATAACAGAATAATCCAGCTATCAACATGGACTCTCCCAACCTCCCCTGCCATGGACCCTGAGCCCTACCAGGGAGACCTGGACCGTTGCCGAGGCTTCCTTTACCAGTGCCAACTGGTATTCACCCAGCCACCCAACGCCTTCTCATCCAACACCTGGAAGGTAACCTACATAATTGGACTCTTGAGAGGTAGGGCTCTGGCCTGGGCCGAGGCTCTGCAGTCCAGCATCGGCCCTAGAAAGTGTTCCTATGTACCTTTTTGAACCACTTCTGGATCATGTTTGACCGACCCAACCATTCTGGCAATGCCTCCAGCCACCTGCTGGCTCTGCGCCAGGGCTCCCGATCCGTGGCAGACTATGCAGTGGAATTTTGGAATTTTGGACTAAGGACTTGAGGTCCTCAATCCAATCAAAGCTGAACTCCTTAGTCAACCTGACCATACGCCTTGATGCCCGACTACGCGAGCACTGCCTCGAGAGGGCCCGGCATCCTTCCCAGACTCTCTCACCGCAACTTACCAGGTCACCTTTCCCCAAGGCCTTGTCACATGTCACCATCCCGGTGAATCCTGAACCAGACATCAAACCCATGCAGCTGGGCCGGGCACGACTCACCCTGAAGGAACACTCTAGGCAGATGGTGTCCGGCGACTGTTTATATTGTGGTTCATCAGGACACTTTATTTGCCGCTGCCCCATGTGGCCAAACAGACAGGGCCCAACAGTGAACGTGAGGCACCCATTGGGCTCGAACCCCCCGTCTCCACCTACACCCTGGCTATCAGTCCCGGTCACCATGTGGCTCGCTTCCGGTAGCGTCCCCCTGGACGCCGTTCTTAATTCAGGGGCTAAAGAGAATGAAGAATTTTTTTCCTCCTCTCTCCCAGAACACACCTCCCATGTCTGACAGGTCCTCACTTGCCTCCTGCAGAACCGGCTGTTTGTCAAGACAGAGAAGTGCGTCTTTCATGCCACCTCTGTCTCCTTCCTGGGGTTTCTGGTGGAAAGTGGACAGGTGAGGTCTGACCCGAAAAAGATTTATGCTGTGGAGGAATGCCTGTCCCCACCAATCGCAAGGAACTACAATGCTTCCTGGGGTTTGCTAACTTTTACCGATGATTCATTTGCAATTATAGCTCTGTTTTTGTCTCCCTCACTCAGCTCACCTCCACTAAAGTAAAGTTCACCTGGACCCCTTGATGCTGCCTTCCTCAAGATCAAATCACTTTTCACCTCCACTCTTATCTTTGTCTAACCCGACCCAGAGAAGCAGTTCATTGTGGATGTGATGCCTCGGACACAGGCGTCAGGGCTGTTCTCTCCCAGCGCACATACCCTCATGACTCCATGCATCCCTGTGCCTTTTTCTCCCGACGTCTGACCCTGGCAGAATGGAATTACGACATTGGCAACTGGGAACTGCTGGCTGTCAAATTGGCCCTGGAGGAATGGAGACACTGGCTGGAGGGTGCCGAGCTCCCCTTTCATCGTGTGGACTGATCACAAGAACCTGGCTTATCTTCAGTCTGTCAATAGACTGAACTCCCGACAGGACAGATGGGCCCTGTTTTTAAGTCGTTTTAACTTTGTCATTACCTATCGCCCAGGTTCCAAGAATATCAAGCCTGATGCCCAGCTCCCCACATGGGGCGCTCTCACTCTCGTCGGATAACATCCTTCCCCTGGAACACATCATTGTTCAACTGACCAACTGACCTGGGGCATTTGCAATGCCATTGAGCGTGCCCTACAGCAGGAGCCTGACCTTGGTACCAGACCTCCCAACCCCCAGTTTGTTCCCTCTGTGGGCCGCTCCCAGGTCCTTCACTGGATCCACAGCTCCAGACTCTCCTGTCACCCTGGCGCCAACTGCATGCTCTTGCTCCTCCAGCAGCACTTTTGATGGCCATCCATGGCTGCAGATACCCGAGAATTTGTCTCTGCATGCTCTGTCTGTGCCTGCTTCAAGTCCTTACACCAGCCTCCTGTTGGCCTCCGACAGGTTCTCGAAAATTATCTGCCTGTTTGCTCTGCCCAAGATCCCCTCAGCTCTCGAGACTGCTAAAATGGTGACAGAAGGCATCTTAAAGGAAGGATACCCCTGGGCATCGTCTCCAATCGAGGACCACAGTTTATATCGGCCGTGTAGAAGGTGTTCTGTGCAGCCCTGGGGGCCTCTGTCAGTCTCTCATCTGGTTTCCACCCCCAGTCTAATGAGCAGAGAGAACGAGCCAACCAGGAGAGCCAAAGACCCTTCTGAGTGGAGCAATCGTCTCACCTGGGTCAAGTATGCCCACAATTCCCTCACCTGTTCTGCCACGAGCCTCTCTCCTTTCAAGGCTGCTCTGGGTCCGGTGATGCCGTAGAATGTGCATCAAAATTATATTGTCATATATGACATCCCCTGTTTATTAACTCTATACATGTTCAAGGTAAGGCTAAATAAAATATTCTGAAGTAGCAGGTCAAATATCATATTGGGAAAGAATTCTCAGCCTCTCTCCTTTCAAGGCTGCTCTGGGTCTGGTGATGCCGTAGAATGTGGAGACTCACCTGCGATGCCCTGGTCCACAACTGGTCTACCACCTCCTGTTCCGCCAACCACTGCCGTAGACCTGCCCCCGAATATGTCTTTGCTCAGTCTGTGTGGCTCTCCACACTCAACATACCCCTCCGACACACCTCCAAAAAGTTATCTCCCCCCAACTACTCCCTAGGCACCGTGGTTTGGGGCTGCCCCTCGCTCTGGGAAAATATGTTCAATGCCCCCTAGTGTTTTTACTAGTAAGTGTGTTTTACTGGTCACATTCCTCTGTGTGCAAACACAGTAGGCAAATAGTTCACTTTTTTCAAATACGGGTTTAGGGGATTTGCAAATTATTGCATTCAGTTTTTATTTACATTTTAAACACAAACTTGGGGTTGTACATACAAATATGTTGTTCTCCCAGAACAACAGTAGCAGCATCACATATTCAGAGGATTCCACAGTCACTTGACTGATAACTAGGTGTGATAAGACAAAGTATAGAAGGGCGATGGCTGACCTGATGGCACCGTGCTAGTATATCAATCCCTCCCCGAGTAGTAATAAAACGTGATTCCAAACCCAGGAAAGAGGAAGGAACATAACACCACTTCAGGTAGGTCAAAAATCTTACCTGGCCTCACAGCACAACACACCTAATCAGGAAAGAAATTGGCAACTTGTGAGCATTCACAACAGTAGCATCACAGTGTGGTCTGGCAGATGCTCTAATCATTACTGCATGGCTTTTCAGTAAGTGGTTAGAACTGTTCAAAACATTGCATGAGCAGCCTTCCCGTCACTGGAGGACATTTGGCATGTCAGAGTCACCAGAAAAAGCCCACAATAACACTGAAAAAAAAAGTTGTCAGTGATTCTCACTAAGACCTAGATGCAACCACACATACAGACACATTCACACACGTTGCTACTACCAACCATTGCAATATTTGCACTTTATTTATTTATTTACTTACTTACTTACTTTCACACAATACGCTTTGTTTTTTTATTTACACTTGCACTTGTTTTCTGCCACTATTTCTTTTTTGCACTATAGTGTACTAGCTCTTGTAGTGTGTGTGTGTGTGTGTGTGTATATGGTCAGTAAATCAAAAGTAAGACTTTGATTAGATATTTATTAAGGAAGAGATAATCAGATAACCTTATAAAACATATACACACAAACAAGTTTGTAAACATAATAACAAATAAGTAATTCAAAATAAAAGTCTAAAATAAACTAAAGATATGTTTAGGATTTTGCTCTGCTTTTGAAAGGTATCTGCCACCATTTTTCATCAAAAAAGACCCCCATCCCTGTGCTACTGACTGCATGATGTTTATTAAGCTGTTCAGCTCCTGGGTATGTGTGTGTGTGTGTGTGTGTGTCTGTGTGTGTTTAGAAATTTTAAACAGATAATGTAACATGATATTGTAGCATTAAATGAGCTTGTCGATACCAACACAACACTGCTCCACAATCATTGCATCAACATTATATTGTCATATATGACATCCCCTGTTTATTAACTCTATACATGTCCAAGGTAAGGCTAAATAAAATATTCTGCAGTAGCAGGTCAAATATCATATTGGGAAAGAATTATCAGCCCATATTTTGGCCAACACTGTAAGCAAAGATATTCCTGCTCAGGCATGCATACTCACTGAACCATAACTCTGGAATTGTGTTGCACACAGGCCGCTGTGCAGGGTATGACTCAAAGCCAGGCACAAATGTTTTATAAAAAAATGCCACCAAAGAAACAATAATCCATATTACAGCTGTGTGTACTGTAAATGGTTCTTCAGAGAAGGAAAACATCAAGAGGGCAAAACCAACTGTTCACTCAGTGAGGGCTGTTAAACGTGGTACTTGAGCCCCATTAAACACACTGAACAAGTGTCTTCATTAATGAGGCTGTGCTTTTGGCATGCTAATGACTAATAAGAAATGTATGAGCCCCAAGAAGTACAGCATTTTAAAAGAAGCTCTCATCAGAGTGTTTGAACGGCATCACACGCATCAGACGTGAATAATGTCAGATGGAGAGAATGCTGATCCAAAAGTCTGGTTGGAGGAATAGGATGTTTTCTTTCCTTAATGTCTTTGGTTCCTTCGATTTTCTGTACACACTTATGCATTTTTTTTATATGTAGAGAGCATTTCAAAATTTGTTGAAATGTGTATGGGGGAGAGGGAGAGAGGGAGAGAGAGAGAGAGAGAGAGAGAGAGAGAGAGAGAGAGGGACTTTTGACATTTAAAGCTCCTTATTTTACCATTATATCAAAGAAAAGAGGCTTTTTTTAAACAAACTTCTATGTACACAAGTGCACACACACATACATATACAGTGTCTTGCAAAAGTATTCATACACCTTGAACTTTTCCATATTTTGTCACATTACAACCACAAACATAAATATATTTCATTGGCATTTAATGTGAAAGACCAACACAAAGTGGTATACAACTGTGAAGTGGAAAAAAAAATTATACATGATTCAAAACATTTTTTACAATTAAAAAACTGAAAAATGCGGTGTGTATTCAGCCCCCCTAAGTCAATACTTTGTGGAACCACCTTTTGCTGCAATTACAGCTGCAAGTCTTTTAGGGTCTCCACCAGCTTTGCACATCTAGTGACTGAAATTTTTGCCCATTCTTCTTTGCAAAACAGCTCAAGCTCAGTCAG
>JAOVVF010000008.1:5022902-5033414 GCA_028565595.1 Duopalatinus emarginatus
TTCAGCGTATTGCACAATATCTCTCTCTGGGCAAATCGCTCTAAGAAAATAAAATAAAATTACAATAAATAAATAAAAATCAGCTCCCGCTTTAGGCCTTCCACTTCTTTTTTGTTTTGTTTTTTTGTTTTTTCTAGCACAGGGAGAAAGGTAATTGAGCAATATGCAGAGGTGGTCGGAGGGGGTATGGGGGGCCTCAAATGAAAATATGCTTAGGGCCCCATAAAGGCTTGTGTCGGCCCTGTAGTTAAGTAAGCAAATAAACAAACAAAAACATCTTTAATGAATTAATTATTTTTATTTTCAGCTTTTTGTCCTTTCCTTACATCTTCACTTATTTGCATTTTTTTGTTCCAAACTAATATTAGTTGGTAGCGTTATGGCAGGCTAGGGAATTTTTACTGCTGCATAGCTACAATGCATTTGTTGTGGAACTACTTTTTAGAGGAAGGTATTGTCAATATTAAATCACATTCAGTATGCAATTCTGGGCTTCTGTTTATTTTCCTTCTTTCTTTTGTAAAAAAAAAAAAAGCTGTAAACTATTGTATAAACACTGAGAGGGAGTCATGATGTTATTCGTGATAGCACACTCCCTCTCGTATTCTATTGCTTAAGTAACAAACATAAAGGCTTTTTCTTGAAATGTTAAGCACAGAAATAATCACCTAATCAGAACCTGGTTTATGATCAATATACTGCTACATAAATAATCCTAGTAAAAAATATCACATTATTCACTGTGACCATATTCAATATGAATTTTACCTTTTATTATTATTATGACCATTATTATTCAGAAGCTTATAATAATATTAGTAGCATAATATTTTTGTATTTTATTATTTATTTTATAGCGTGTACTCTAACAACCTAATATAGCCATACAATATTAAATCAAGGTAATGAAATTGTGGTGTGGGATGGGATGTAGACTAGTTTATGACACTTTTAATATGCTACTTAGGAGTACTCCATATCAAATTGGTGGTCATACCTCAAGAGGTTGTGTGTGTATAGGAATGAGCACCCCGTTTACTATACTACTAAGTTCCTAATATTGCTCCTGAAGTATGCCCTTGTCCTGCACATTTCAGTTTTACCTCTGCTTCCAACATGCATAATGAAACTAATAAAGTGGGTGTGTTACATCAGAACAAATAAAATAAAATAAAATAAAATGTGCAAGACAAGTGGTATCTGAGTATTTGGGTATATGTGCATTACACAAACAGGAGGCAAGAACATATATTTTCCCTATGCAGGCTTCATTTTTATGTAGCTGCACTCTGGAACTGAATGCTAAGCCCATGAAATTCATCAACAGTCTACAGGAATTCACTCATGGCACAGCACTCTCAGGGGCTGCATGCCACAGCTGAGCGTAAAGGCAGTTATTATTTCATCCCTGGACATGCTGTTATTAATATGTCATAAGGGTCCTGGTCATATGGGTGGCACTGGGTGACAGCTGACACTCCAACTCTGCCCTCAAAACATGTATGTGAAAGGTCAATTACTCCTGTACAATTCATGCAGACTGAATAAAGCATCTCATTCAAGTTAACCATTATAGTAGTATAGTAGGCAATGCATTAATAAAATAATCATGTTTGACATGATTGACATAATCCTTACTGTAGTGTTGAACTATGGTGCCCTCTGATATCCCATGAAAAACATGCCTGACTGGATAATAACTGGCAAATGATTGAACAGTGAAAGGCAATGATAATGGTTATAAAAATAACACAAAATTATATTTATGCTATTACTACTACTACTATAGTATATATACAGTACTGTGTAAAAAGTCTTAGGCACATGTGAAGAAATGTTGTGCATAGGTTTTTATTATTTGAAAGAAAACCCCCACAATGAGCAGAAAACAGTAATAAAGTAAAGAAAGTCAGGATTCGGTTTGACTACACTTTGCTTTTTTGTTAAATAGTCGCCCCAGGTTAGGATGATCCAGTTTTATTAGGGAATTAGATGATCAGTTTTACTGAGTGTCCAGGAGAACCTGTTTTTCTGGCAGGACGGACTGTCACACTCACTTCTTCCTTTATTCTGTTTTTTTGTATATTATTTAACAGATTGCTTTCCTTACTGACATAGAAACATTTTTACTGTATTATTATTATTAGTAGTAGTATTTATAATCTTTGGATTTATAATCTAAAATGTTTTTGTACTGACTCAAAAATGCAGAATTCATAAAATAAATGTTCATATAGGGTGCCTAAGACTTTTGCACAGTACTGTATATATATATATATATATATATATATATTGCTAATAATATTAATAATTAAATTTTATTAACATAAAAAGTGTGCCCTTTGCACACAATAACCCAAAAAGAGAAGTTCTTACTGTAGTATAAATGGGTTTGGTTACGTGCTCGTTTTATGAACTAATTTACATACTACATTAGTTATAAATGATTTTGTCAAGTGAGCATTAATGAAAGAACATTTTGCACATTTTACACATTTCTTAGTTTGTAGTAAGTAGTAGTAAGTTTGAGTGAAATCCTCAGTCTTCAGTCCTCAGTCTTCACACAGACTGCTCTTGTCTGTATGGGAACTTATGTAAGCAGTAGTAGAAGCTGTATACTGCACTGAACACACAATAAAATGCTATGTCAGATGAGGATACATGGATGACTGGTGCCAGTAAGAACCTCTTGAATAGCGTTAACTGTTTACATGTAAAACACTTAGGCAACACATTTGCTTTTACAGTTATTTGAAACATTTCTATATTTAAAATAAAAAAAGAAAAAAGAAGGGAAACAAGTATGCAACAAAGTACAGAGCAACATCTGGAAAAAAGTTTCATTTGTTCAAAGAGTTTAGGAAATGTGTTTCAGTAGACGAAACCTTCAAATATGAACAAGCGGGATAGAATTCATTTATATAACTCATATTATGAGTACCCCCCACCCCACCACCCCCTCTCTTTCTAACCATCATCTTCTCATTCCCCCCAGTGTATCAGGATTCAGGCTGCAGAGCAAGTTAAAACAACAGCAAACCCCAAAACACAACACAGCCCTGTTCTAACACACTCACACCGACTGACAGGTACCTAGGGACAAAAACAATGCAAGTGTGTGTGTGTGTGTGTGTGTGTGTGTGTGTTTGTGTGTGTGCATGTGTGTGCATGTGTGTGCATGTGTGGGAGGGTTGAGGCTAAAGAAAATACACTTAAAAAAAAAGCCTCTCATGACTTTCCATTTATCAAGGGACAGCTGGATCAATAGAAGCTTCAGAGAAGCATCATGTCCTGATGGTGAAGTCTTTGCCTGTTCTCAGATAACACACTCCTGTGCAATGGGATCGGACTGCAAGACTGCCATTACATGCCACTATTCGGAATAGCAACAAAAAGAGAGAATGCGGAGAAGTAGAAAGAGACTGAGAGTAAGAGTTAGAACGTGTGGGTGGTGATCGTTCTACCATGCAATGGCAGGGTCTGCTGTTTGACAGGTGAAGTTCATCTCTGTGGAAATGGGCCAGACATGGTTGTTTGTGGATTATCTGGAGTTTAATTTAGAACTTTCCTATTTAGCACAAGAATAGCGTTCAGATGGCCATTTTTCAGTGTCAGCGCAGCACTGAAACTCTAATTACAGTTGACTCCCATCAGAGCTTTTATTCATCTTGTTTACTAAAAGCTGTGAGGACACAGTTTGGAAGTGAGGACACAGTGGAACTGAGTCACAGTGGTTTATTTCTGTGAAACATTTTTTATATTTTTTGGTTCCACATATTCATTCCCTTTTGGTGATATTTCTTATACTATCACAAGCTTGAAGTGTTTGATTTACTGAAAATAAAACAGCAGCAATGTTTTTGTTGTTATGTTTCAGTACTTGATGAACTCCATAAAAATAGGTGTCAGAATCATGAAGAGCAAAACATTTTTTTTTTGTTTACACAAAACCACACAGTGTTGCACTGCAAGGATATACAAGCAACGGTTAATATGAAGACATCTGATTTACAGTACAGATGTATTAGATTTATAAGCTCTTTAGATAGCATGGTAGCATTTGACACACTACCATGATTCCATCACTAATTGTAAACCAAAACAAACAAACAAACACAAATTAACCAAACTGGCCATTGCAAAACATTATGCATTATCATGCATGTTGCTTTGCTGAAGCAAAGAAAAAAATCACACAGTCCTGATGTAACCTCTTTCTTACAGCCAAGCGTATCCAGCTAGATTGTAATTTGTAGGTTGTGAGTGATTTTGTAGCTTACAAAAGATTTTGCATATAATATTTGCTGGCTGCTAGATTTTTATCTCATTAAATACAATATTATAAGGTTCATAGAGCAGGTTCATAGAGCTAATTCATGAGAGTTTATTTAATTGTTAAAACTATATATTAGTGTTTTGGTGGAAAAGAGACTTCAGTAAATAGAAATAAATAATAAGAAACAGTGATTATTTTCAAATTTTGAGGCAACACCTCAAGACATCAGCTAGAAAGGTAAAACTAGGTCACAACTGGGTCTTTCAGCAGGTTAATGGTCTTCCAAAGGTGTCAAATGGCTTAAACACAACAAAATGAAAGCCCTGACCTGAATACCACAGAAAATCTATTGACTTACCAGCAAAAGCATATCTGAAAAAGGACAAACATCCCACAAACCTTTTCTAGTTCTAACAGTAAGAGTGAACAAGGATTGGAAGAAGCTTGTTGAAGGTTATCCTAATCATTTGACTTAAGCTAAGCTATAAATAGTGTATGTAAACTTATGATCCACTGAAAATCTGATAGTAATTAAAAGCTGAAATAAGATGGCTTTGAAATGACCTCTCTTAGTAAATACTCTCAATGACTTTAACATAGGAAATGTATTGTAACATGAAATTTGTGGAGTTGTTGTTATGCAGGCATGAGTTACTCTGTTGCTCATGTGATAGACATAGACACAATAACCTATTTCTTACACCTTGCAAACACATCTACTAGTGAAAATCCCTGTAAACTCCACTTTTCCCGACTCTGCTCCAAGCTCTGTTTGTACCAGTATCTTGATTTCCCCAGAGAGTGTGACTATAACCCACCTGTCGGCGGCTCCTGTATCCTTCAACAGAGAAAAAAAAAGAGCAAGCAAGAGAGAAAACACACAGAATAAAACATGGCCTTTCAGGAGACTCAAATCCACTGAGGCTTCTTACTGATCGCATTCTATTGGCTGCTAAAATGCTGTGAGCATCATGAGTTCTTTTAGTGGTGAGGGTGTGTGAGCATGTTTGTGTGTGTTGTTTACTTGACTTTTTTTCCCACATTCCAAACCAGGTTGTAGAATAGCAATCACTTCACAGGTAATACAATTTTAATCAGTGAATAAATTGGGATTCCACTGGAATACAGAGAGAATTTGGAGTCAGCTTAAACTCACACCAGCAGTTTTTATGCCATGAGTTGGACACTTCATCAGGGCTACATTGATTTGAAAGCTACAAAAGTACAGCCTATAAGGGTTTTAGAGCAGGCCTTAACCCTGGAATGACTGTAAGGTTATTACTCAGCATGGATCACATAGTCTCACCTTCACCTCACAGCCTCAGCTCCTGATCCAGCTCTGGATAATAAGTAAAGCCTCTGTCAGTTAAATAACCAGCATACTATAAGCAAAGTGCACATGTGATGGAGCTGTTTCATCTCCACATGCTTTATTCATGGCAAACGGAGACCTAAATTCTGCTAAAGGTTTCTGGCAATGCTTTAAAATGATTTGCATTGGGAATTATACTTATATAATGTTATGAATCAGAAGCAGTATTAAGATATGGCTTTGATCCTACAACATCTACAGCATTTCTGCTTTGATTCTTGTAAAGTCCAGTTTTGCTGAATGAGCAACAATGGGAAAGTAGACTTTAATGGATATCTCATAAATGAAAATAAGTAAATTATCTAGCTGAACATTTATAAAACAGGCAATCACTATAAGCTACTTTTATAATGGTTTATCATGATAAATCTTACAGGACAAAGCCAGAAATTCTGCTATCCATGCATCCTATCTTAGTATAAAAACACATAATACAGATAAGCCAACAGTAGACACTAATATGATGATGATGGTGATTATTATTATTATTATTATTATTATTATTATTATTATTATTTCTAATAAACATAGGTTTTATAAGTCCCTCTTGTGGACTGGGAATAAAGCACAAAGAATGAAACCTCAGTGGTTCCCAGGTTAGAGATGGAACATTGTAAATATATCCAGGCAGGGGATTGGAAAGACCACTAAGCTATTTTGTCTATTTTGGCTTCCACTGTTTGACTTTGACATTGGTGGGGACATAAATGCAGTCCACATGGGACTGACTGGAAACTAGGACCTGTTTGTATTATTTATGATAGACCTCTGACCGCATGTTGTCTAGAGCTTTTCTGTGTAGATATGGTAGCCAATGCATTCATAAAAAGTGTTAAGTTCCTGAGACTATAATTACACTATTTTGATTAGGTTAACCAGCAACATCACCGTTAGCAATGTGGCAATATATACATTTTTAAGGGAATATTATTATTACTGCTATTGTTGGCATTATTGCTCTATCTATCTATCTATCTATCTATCTATCTATCTATCTATCTATTGCACACAACTGTTGGATGGTGTCTGTCACTTAACCCATGTGCATATCTAGTTGACAGAGTTTTAATGCTTCTTACAACCACAATTTCTTATCAAAATTATTTATAGGGACAGTTCAGTAGTCGCTGGATATTGGTAGGAACATGTCCCTACCAAACCCTACCCAAGTCTACATGCTTGGTAAATAGCTAGCTAGCTTGTCTCTACAATTAGAGTTTAAGCTGATTTATGACAATAAATGACTATGACAGTAAAGTATCTCAATGTAAAAAGGAGACTGGTGTTTGGTTCTTAAGCTAGATGAAAAGGAATATACCAAATAAACCAAAGAACCAACAATTATGGCTTGTTGTGAAGGAACCATTTTAGTACTGCCACTTCACTATTTATTTACATTGCTGTTATTGACCACTGTCAAATTGTGTAGTTTTAATGTTTTAATTGAAATTAAATTCTAGTTAAGGATGCATAAATTTGTTGAATCTACCATTGGTAATGACTTATTTAATAACATGATTAATTTCACACACTTTTCTTAACCATTAAAGCCATGTTGCTTCATGTCGATTAATTTTGTAATCTGAATGTTTATTTATTACTTTTAGTACTACTTATTGACTCATTAGTTAATTGAACTAGAACATAATAAAATATACATGCAGTATCATACAGAAGATATACAGGAAATCTACTTAGAAGGTAGGCATTTAAATACACATGACACACATAATGACACACATAATTCAATATAACTCATTAGAACTATTACAATGAATTTAACTCTCTAGTTACATTTAAATGTTATGAGCATTTGAGTAGAACATCATTCAAATATTTAATAAACATATGTCAAGTATGTATTTTAATAATAATAAAAATACATGGCCTTATTACAGCAGAGAATAAAGGAATAAAATGGATTGAGGCTTATTTTATGAGCACAGTCCCGAACAGTCCAGGCAATCAGTGCCCTCTGATCTGAGGACGCAAAAGCACACGGCATGCTGTTTCAACCAGCCGGAAGAGCATGAGCAGTGGTCGGTCTATTGTCAGTAACCAGATGACCTACTGTTAGCTTTTCAGCCAAGCACAAAAGGGACCAATACCAGATTACATGCTAGCACTACAGAGAGAGAGACAGTGAGAGAGAGAGCGCACAAGAGGGAGAAATGGCAGATAGAAATGGTGGGTCGAGGCTGAAAATGGAAAAAAAACTCCAGGCTACAACTCAGCACCCACCATTACTTCAATCTTATGTCTGGGCACTTTAAAAACCCCTTAGTCCCCATGTGAAAATGTGTAAAGCTGTGTGTGACAGCCAACTGCATTTGGACACAGCAGCAAGAATTCAATGTTCAGTTTGGCTAAATATCAGTCGCCTAAAGCATTTTAACATCATAATATTAGTGATGAGGGAAAAGCATAATACAGATATATAAATCCATTTAGACAAATACTGTTTTCTACTGTTTGTCTAATTTTTATCTCCCAGTAGGTGCACATAATACAATTTCTCATCCTAATCTCTCTCCGACTCTCAATGGAGGTGTTTAAGAAATCTGAACATGTCACATAACTGAAAACAAGAGGAAGATTTCACCCACATTGTTAGCATGAACATCAACCTTAAATACTACTGCCAAAAGTGAGCCATCTGTTGTGCCATTCAACAACCTGCTTTACACTCTGGCAAAAAGGTCAAATGGCTCATCCTGCAGTGATGAACTGTATAGCAGAGCATATATACCTTAAACAGACCAAGCTTGAGCAAAGTAAGACCATAGCTGCTGGTTTTAACAATAAGGGTTTAATCTCAAATTAAGGCATCTGCTATATTCACAGTTCTGAATTCTCATCCATGTGAATTTAAGCAAAAGTAAAGTGCAAGTAAATTATAATTCATTTACATTCATTCCAGATTATAATTACTGGATTATGTTTAAAATATTCCCAAAAGATGATCATCAATCAGCACCTCCTAATAGAATCCGATAGAAAGAAAAAAGAGAGAGAGAATGAAAATCAGCAGGTGGTGGGCTTCTTCTGAGTGTGTCTGGAGCAGTATGTATCAGGAGATATGAGGCAGCTGATGCAGCACTAATACAATTAGAGCAGCCTCCGGTGTACAGGGGAGCATAACACCAGGCAAGTGCATGGCACTATGGCAAGCTGTGGACGACACACACACACACCGATGCCAAGTTCGACAAATGGAGACTTGGGCACTTGTGTTTCCATCTGTCTCTATTCCCCCATCAAGACCAAATTAACCCTCAACGCCAAGTCAAGTTGGTCAACCTCCCATAATGGCCACCCAGGCCAATGGCCCATAGTCTTCAGAGAGATGAAGAGTCCATTTTGCTAACAGCTTTTTATTCAGCAATGTAAAATCCTGCTTTGTCAATTCAAAGCCTGTTATGAGATAGAACTAATGTAAAACAGTTCAAAACAAAAAAGTGTATTTGCAATAAAGACCAGTTTAATTAAAGTCTATAAATGAACTTGATAGGTTTTTGTGCCTGCACCATTAAATTTATTTAACATGGTACACAAAATACAACACAACGAATGATTACATTTTGGAGTAAAGCAATCATTTTTATTGGTGTTGTTATTATAATTATGTTGAGTACAAGAGTACAAGAGTAAGGAATAGGAAGATACTTAGCGTTTGCAGTTTAGAGCGACAAGTGTCACAAGGAAGATGGACAAAAAGAGAGTTTTCAGAATTTGCCTCTATTGAGCCTCATTTTATGAATAATTAAGTAAAGTTTCCTTAGCCAAACCATGCAAAACTTTCCTGACAGATTTATAAATGTTTTGGTAATTATGATTCTCTGTAATGGTGGTAATTTATACCCACTATGCTGATAAATTGTGATAATTATACAACACTTAGTTTCAGTCCACTAATTTGATTGGCAAAGGGGTGCTGATATTCAGTATAACAGCACTAATACATTTTACTGTTTGCATCACTCCACTTGTCAGAGTTTGCAACATAAAATCCCAATTCTAGCAAGATTTTATAACATTGAAATCATTACTACATTTACTACTGTCAGTGAGTCTGTTCTTGAATGGCTACAAATAACACCCTATCATGCTGTAGCTTTATACTGTGAATGAAGTGTGACCTACTGTTTTATTAATAGATCTGTTACAGAAAAGGAACATCACACCTGCAGTCATCAAGTTTCACAAATATGCAGGTAAACCAAACAAGCTATTTAAATTTTATTTTAAAAAATCTATATAAAATTACAGTAACTGGCGGCAAGTGTATAATTTCAAGATTTATTGTTAATACTTTTGGTTTGCTTTTATCCAACTTGAACAATAAAGCTGTTCTAATATTGCTGGTTGTGATCAAAAAGAGAAGAGTGTAAAGCAGTTAATGAGAAAATGACAAAATATTTTTTTTTAGTTACCACAGCTTAGATATATATATTATATATATATATTACTTTGCTGTAATGTGCAAAACAAGCTTTGAGAAACAGGAACCAGGACAGACAAAAAAAAATGACTAACACACAGTTGAAAAAAAAAATCTAAGGGACTGTGGCCCTTTTTTTGAGCCGAAGCAGAGTGACATATGTTTGTCATGGATGATTTTGCGTGTTTTGCTCACTGTGCTTCCACAGATTTGTCTTCAGGTTATACAATGATTTAGAAAACAGGAAGACAAGGAGGTGATGAGAAAATAGAGAGAAATGCATTAATAAGCGACAAAAGTCAGGGACAGAGTCAGTGTATTATGCATTTCATCTGACAACTCATTGAAAAAAGGGCATTCCTTTATCAGCAACTACCCCCCCCCTTCCCCAGTCTCTCTCTCTCTCTCTCTCTCTCTCTCTCT
>JAOVVF010000008.1:5108305-5122150 GCA_028565595.1 Duopalatinus emarginatus
GAATCTGTACTCAAGTGTGATGTGAGGTTTAATTTAAAAGCTTTGATGTAAAATGCCAAAAGGGTGTGATTAATTATCCAAAGCAAGCTCGAAAAAATGAGGCTACATCGAAGCCGAACAGTTGGTAAGGGTCAGTCCTAAAATGTTGAATGTGCTGAAGCTTACAGTTACTAATTAAATTAAGTAACAATAAATGAAACATTAAATAGAAACATAAAAAAAAAACCCTCAGCTACTGCATTGACATAAAAATTCAGACCTTTTACTCAGGACTTAGTTGAAGCACAACTGGCAGCGATTATAGCCTCCAGTCTTCTTAGAGATGATGCCACAAGGTTTTCTGCCATTCTTCTCTGCAGATCCTCTCAAGCTCTCTCAGGTTGGATCAGTGGACCGCCATTTTCAGGTCTCTTCAGAGATGTTCGATTGGATTCAAGTCAGAATTGTGCTAAAGCCACCAGTCCTGTGTATAATAATATAAAATATAATAATATAATATAATACACACAAACACACACACACACACACACACACACACACACACGCACGTACATATGTGTGTGTTACTTTTGTCTGGTTGTACAACAGAAAGAAATTTTGGTACTCAGGCACAGACACTTGCTGAAACAGGATAAGGACACAAGTGCAGGTGGTCTTATCACATTCTCGGTAAAATCAGGTGAACAAAATCCAAAACACAACTCCAACTTATCAGACAGGCAGAAAGTCAAGAGATCAGCACACAAACTTAACTAGGCAGCAGCAAAAATCAAGCACAATACCATAAACCTAATTCAAAAACCTGAAGATCACAAATTGCTTGGATAAATAGCCTGGTACAGGGGTACATGGCTTCCTAATACTTTGCAATTTAAAGACTTAAAAAGGCTTAAATACATGAAACTTAAATTAACATATAAAAGTAAAACAAAACAGGTGTAAAAAGCACAAATAAATCATGTGACGCAAGTTACATTGATAATTTAAATTCAGACAAAACGTGCTTGTCCAGCAGAATTTTGCGATTAGACCACAGCGTGGTGTGTAGCATACTTCGACTGCTGACGTAGTACACCATCCGAGTACTTTTCACATACTGTTTAATAATTACGTATTTGGACACATTACCTGTTCTTGTATAATGCTTCCATAATAAACAGTACGCAATTTCAGATTGAACTAATGTGTACAATCCCCCGCCATTTTTCTCCCCAATCATCTGCCAATTCCCACATACCAGACCAGCTACCAACTAAGAAGGGTGAAGTTGTATGCTTTTCCCAAGTCAGCCAACCACATCTTTTTTTGAACTGCTGCTCATGAGGTCACAGGGCAGCATAACATGCTATCTACCTTCTTGCAAATACATGAGTTCACTGACACCAACAATTGTCTGGTGTCACTCTGAGCGGCAGGTGACAGAGAGCCACAGATAGTTGTGGTATGATCGGTTCAAATCCAGGCGATTCCACAGTCTAGTCCATGAGCTAGAGGCTATGCTTCCTGAACAAATGATTTCCTGTTGTACCATGTAGGAACCTGTACAAGTTTGAAATTCTAACATCAGTGCTGAAAACTACTGCTCATATGATCTTGCAAAGACTAGTTGTTTTATTCAGGTCTTTAGTTTATTATCCAGTGGTTACTATCAAAAACAAATGAAAAGAAATGTTGTAATACCCTGTAGAGTAAAATATTTTCATCTTGTCTAAACAGTGTTGGATTGTTGAGAGTTGGATGAATGTCAACTGTGTTAAGCATATCTCTGCTTGAGTGTGACACAGTGTGATCAAATTCTGTTTGAAATCAAAATGGTAAGCATGTGGAATTAAATGAAACAAATGCAATTTATTTAATCCATCAATTAAGAGCGTGCATGCCTTCATGCATTCAAAGGTGACTAACCCTTGGTATGTTGTGCTTATCAAAGTTTGCAAAAAGGAGTAATACAAGTAATTATGTATAATGAATTCAAGAGAGAATACTGCATAAATAATAATTTGTGTATTTTTATAACAAGGGCATATGCAAAGGTAAGTGTTATTCAGATTAGGGGCAGTAGATGAACATGACAATGTTAGAAGGTCAAAAAAAGAAAGTGAGATATTTGGGGGAGGTAAGAGTGTGTTTTTTTTATATATATAATGAATGTTAATTAGCAAATGAGATGTGCCATAATTAGACCTATTTGCCTAATTTGGGCATGCATGTGAAATTACACATGCTCATAAGAGAGTGTGCAGTTTCGAGATTGGTAGGTAAGATTGTAGAAAATATGTGTTAAATGTAATATAGCTTTAATTTAATTGTTATAAATTTCCCCTTTAAGTGGAAATCGTGGTTCTGAGTGTGGAAAAAGGCTATTTTTTTCAGGCACTTTTATTTACACCATGAGCTTTTATTTTAGGTCTGTCTCTACCCCATCCTGTCATTGGTGTGTTTCATGATGTCCAGGTGTTCAGTCTTTAGTCCTCAATTACTTGACCACATGCATATCCTTCTGTGTCTTAGTCCCGCTTTGTGGTAGCATTTAAATTTAAATAATTAAGTCTAATTTCTATAGTATTTTCTGGATTTGATCATCCGTACTGTTTGCTTCATTTTATGATTATAGGCCATAATTGCTGCAAATACATAAATATGTTCTAAATAACAATCACACCAGGTGACATAGTGGTGCAGTGGGCAGCGCTATGACATTACAGCCTGGGTTTGATTCCCTGGCTAGGTGACTGAAAGTCCAATGACATGCAGTCAGGAGAAATAGAGACACTAATTTTCCCCTAAGTGTAAGTGTATGTGTGTTATTGTGTTTGTCAATCTGGCCTGTGATGGACTGGTGACCTGTCTAGGGTGTGACTGCTGATTATGAATAAATGAACTATCACACCATTTTTACACACTCGCACCCTACCAATACAGAAGACGTTATTCTGTCAGTTGATGCATTTATAAAAGGCATGATTCTGCATTTTGAATGCAAGAAATGATTCATAGCAGTATTTTAGCTATGCCTAGTAAAACTTTCATGGCAGTGTCTTAAGACAGTGGTGTCTCTACATGTATTGTGCGGTCGATGATTTAAATAGTAATATGAAATGATGGCACAAGCATGTTAGTAACAGTTCATTATCACTTGAAATGTCATTCAAGGTTTAATACCACATAAATTTGTTCAGGTCAGTGCACTATTTATATAGACTCAGCACAAATTAAACATCAACAGATTCTTTGTTCTGATAGCTTTAAACTATGAATAGGCTCCTTGGTGCTGTCCTTGGAGTCACAGCATACAGCTTATTCAATTTATCAGCTCATTATCTAGTCCTTTTTGTGATGAATCCACTGTAGTGCTGTGGTCTTTCAAGACCAATAAAAGCATTCTGCAGGTCACAAATTGTCTTATTCACAGAGGAAGCAATTGAGCATGGAGTCATATTATCACCAATAAAGTTGTGCAAGAATTGTCTATCAACAGGTCCATAAAGAGACCTTAGTAACGCTCTTTTTGTCAGACTCAAAAAAAATTGGTGCTGATCCAATTTTATGTTGGTAATATGGCCTAACAGGTTTCCCCATACCCCAAAGTTTGTGTCTAAAATTGGATCACCATTTGTGAAATCATTTTATATGGGTGTTTTCTTTGTATATGGTGAACACATTACACTTTACCAGCAGTAAACATGGAACAAAACAATCTTGAACTTGACTAAAAGTTGAGCTACTGTATGTCTGGTAACATGCTGCTTGAGTAAATGTAATAGTATTCGTAATCAAATGTATCCTGACTTTTGAGCCAGCAAGTAATGGGTGAGAGGGTTTTTTTTTCATGTCCAGTCTAATGACAGTCAATATCACTTGCTGCTGATGAAGATGACCCCAGATGGACAGCCAAAAGATGATCATGATAGTCAGCCTAAACATACACTTAGAAACCATGAATTTGGTTTTGGACTATGACTGATATAAGCAGTTTTCCAATGATGGCTCAGACTGCAGTTGTCATGAACAGTTTTACACTCCATCAGTAATTTCAACAAAATAGACTTCATGTTAAAACTTGAAAGAATTTATACAATTGTATTTACAAAAAGGGATTATTTATAATCACACTATGATATCAAGGTTTCTTATTATTGTCATTTCAGAGAGGTGTTTAGCTTCGCATTTAGCTTGCTCATCATTACATAAATGTGAAATTTATATCTGGGTTTTTATATTTCTGTAAATCTTTTTTGGAACAACACCAATTGTTAAAAGTGCTATATAAATGATGTTTAAAATAAAACCCAGTGAAGCTAACTTGACTAAAAAGCCAGACGTGCCTGTTTAACATTTTGGATTGACATAGTAAGTCTTTTTGACCAAAGAGCCACTAGTGTGTGTCTGACATTCTGGTTCTTCAAATCACACACATTTCAACTCCATCAGAGCTCCCTAATGAATTATGCAATTAATATTTGTGTGATGACATTTATATATTAAAATGAGTACCCTTATTGCTCCTGCATTTTCTAGATTAATTTTGATTACCCAATTTAATAACAACATTTCCATAGTTAATGAGATGAGAATAATCTGTGATGTTAGGGGCAATTTGTCACAAATTTTCCCAGAGAGGATGTTAGCAATCTTTGATAGGAAGCAAAATGCTCTATGAGTCACATAATTTGATCAAACCCATCAGAAGCTCATGATGCAAGTGACTTCTTGAGGTTTAATAAATCTGCATTTGAAGTAATGAATATTTATTACTAATTGGATTGCCAAGGTCAGCTGTCCTTTTTATCTTGTTAGTCCAAATTCATTTGTTCTAATAACTTAAAATACAAGGTACGTCCTTATCTGTGATCTTCCCACTAAAGCACATAGAGCAATAGCCGCAGAGTCGTGCAGGATAACAAATTAAGCTACCTGCACTGATAAGTATACACTTTAGCCTTAGCACATAGTGATTTATCTGACAATAAAGAAATAATCATAAATAGAAACTTGAGGATAAATAATAAGATAGTGAACAAAATATGTTTAACAATTTGCTTGATTTGTTGGTTATGTAGTTATTTAAATAATTAATTTCAATAATTTATGTATAATTTCAGTGACACCTGTCATACAATATACCTCAATCTAGAGAAACAAATACATAAAATTAAAACAATCAAACACAAAGATTTTGATTTTGGTTGGGACAACTCAACTTACTGTATAATATGCAAGCAGGTGTCACTGTAATCAAATAATCAATGCTATTTATTTGGTTACAGTGGTTTTAATAGCTGATTTGTGTATAGTAGCTGTTTCTAAACAGTATTTAAATCCTATTCATAAATATCGCTCATCTTAATAGTATTTACAGCATAGTTGTACACCATAATATGCTTAATTAATAAAATAGAATAGCTATAGTTATAACTATAGCTAAATAGTCACAGTTTGTTAAAACTCACACAAGCTTGTAACTATGATAACAAGCTAAAATAATAGTTAGCATTGGTCTGTATTTACACAGACCTGAGTTTGCCTCTGGTTTAATATAAATTACATAAACAGCCTATTACTCATTTTATTAACATTATAGAACTTTTTCAGTCGTGACCTGCAAGTCTAATCTTTGTAACACTGGTCAGTACATTATTTTGACAATACAGTGACATGACCAGTACAGATAATTATATGATGACTTTCACCTGATCGCTTGCGGCGTGTCAATCTATGACTCAGAGTGATGGTGCCTGGTGGGAGATACCAGCATAGGTTTTCACTAGGACTGTAAGCAGCTACACCACTGACATTTGACATGGTTTGAAAATATATTCTGGTCAGCCATCGATTTGTTTTTGAAATACCTACATTTTTCAATAACATGCCACATTTTTAAAGACTAATTCTTTAATGTCCTTGCTTATCCAATCAAGTCGATGCACATCAGGACCCACCCTCTCAACTATAATGAATGATGAATGGTCATGCCCTTGGGGCAGAAGCAATTCATGATTATTCCAAGCCTCAACGATTTATTGCTGGCTAGAATCTAACTCTAACAACTCCCCAGATATGGGTTTAAGAGTGTCAAACCAGTGTGAGAACATTTAACTAGGTGCATTTTGGCAAAACCTGCTTCTGTTGAAGTACATGCAAGCATTCATCATGACTGCACTTGTTGTAGTATGTTATCCATTTGTGCTTGTAGAATAGAGAAAAGCAGTAAAGATCCCAGAACTCTTCTCATCAGTGAGTGCACAGAGACCCAAAATGGGCGTCTGGAAACCTTGGAGAGCAATTTTTTGCAGTTCTATGGAATGTAAGAGGTTTCTCCAGAAGTATTAAATGGGATATGCTGCATATTTCTGCAGTGCGACAACAGACTGGCTCTGGTGTATACTGTAGTACTGTGAAATAGGCTAGAGAGGCCTATCATGAACTAAATAGATGCCACACTCCGTCCCCTTTTCTTCTTGTGGATCTTTTTTTTTTTAATTTCAGGGTTTAAGATTCCAGGATTTTTTTTCCCAAGTTTTTTTGTAATTTCTAACCGGTATGAGGATGGGAAAGATAAATGAACCTGCTTGTACAGTACCTGGAGCCATAAAATTCCAAACAGACACACTTGGAATACAAAATGCATGAAAATATATAGACAGTGTTCTCCACAAGGTACCATAGAATGAACATGACAGACATTTATTCATTAAAAATGCAAGCCATAAAATATAAAACAGTTTGAATAGGTAGTGTGTAATGTGTGCCAGTTATATTTTGGTATCTGGACAGGTCACATTCTCCGCTTTTTACAAATGTGCATAATTCAATGGCGAATGATAGCCAACACCTCGGGGCATGTTGCCTTTGACAGAATGATGCCATAACAAGGTTTCAGCCTTGTGTGTGCCTCATGCCATGCAACCTGTCCCCACAGTGTTTCTGTTCTCTCTGGTTTAAGATCTGAGCCAGAGCATTGCACTGTAGTCAGGGAAGATATTCTTTCTTAAACATGTAAAAACAGAAAAATGAGAGGCTTTCAGAAATGAGTGAGTGGCTGTGAGTGAGTCAGTGTGCATCTGTGCTTGAAAAAGAGACACAGCAGAGTCTACAGCATCCATTTTCAAAGCATCCCATTGTGCCGCTGGCATCTACTGTATCACACAGACAGAGAATGCTGCAGCCAGTGCCCAGAGGACATAAGACAGGGAGTGAATCTGGGTGGAGGTGGAACAAACTGATAAGGTAGGAAAGCCAGGAAAAGGGAGAGGCAGAAATAGAGGGTAATAGAACACCTGCTGGGCTCTGTCTTTCAATTACTTCCTACACGATTTGAAACTAATAAGGTTAATTAGCCGCTATAATTAGTTAAACTTTTTTCCGCTGCAATAGAAATGCTCAGTGCTCAGGTTTCATTTTATTCCTGGGAGTTCTTTTTATTCCATCTGTATTTCCCAGTAGTATGTGATCAGGTTAAGGCTAGCATAAGTAGGAAATCCTAAGCGCTAACTGCTGCACCTAAAGTACTTAATCTTTTCTCCTTTTTTTCATGCAAACGACTCTGACTCTTATTAGAATTTTGGCTTTGTGGACTGCCGGAGAATATATAGAGCACAGAGGTTACTTAGACAGTTTGATATGAAAAATATATACAGTATATTGCAGTATTAAAGCCAACTACCTAAATGGTAATAATGAGGGGGAAATCGGTTATAAACTCTTCTCAAGTTTTAGAAGCAAAATGAACAAAACTTTGATTGGTTTCTATGAAACTGCTTTGCTGCCATGATCATTTGCTGAGGTGGCATAGTAATTATTTAAGAGTCAGGAGGTTAGAACTGCAGTTGGGGGTTCCAGGCTGTTACCATTAGTCCTTTCAGGAAGATCTTCAACCAACTGATCAACCCAGTCACCATGGGGTGCCATGCACCTGTAGTACCAGTACCAAGCCTAATTAATGTAAGGGGTGTGTCACAATGGGTATCTGGTGTAAAACTGGTGTCAGATCAAAATGTGGACTTCATCCACTGTGGGACCCTAAGAATGGGAGCAGCCAAAGAAGAAAAAAAATAGGCCACATGATAAAATATTGAGGCCATAACTTAATATTTTGAGCCTGCAAAATGTGTCATAGCCATGAATAATTATGTTGTGGCCACAAGATGCCAAACTCATAGCCATGAACTGTAAAACTCGGGCTTAGGACTTGTGTAAATGTCTTAATTGGCCTTCAGTATAGTTTGTAAAAGTCTGCTTACTTCAGGAATTATTTCACAGGCTAATAGTATATCAATTTGGCAAATGCTATTTTTTTTGTATAATTTCAAAAATGAAGTTGAATATTAACAATCATCTCCATGCTTGGGTGGCACAGTGTTGTGGTGGTAGCATTACTGACTCACAGAGTTACTGTCTGTGTGGTATTTACCATGAAAGTATTAGTAGGAAGATAAGCTATGCTAAATTGTCCAGGGTGTCATTCAATGTGTGGGTATGGGTGTGTTTGGTGCCTTGCAATGGACTGGAATGCCATATTGAGTGGATTCCTGTTTACAGGAATGGCTACATACCCATAGTGCCCCTGACTACTAGACCCCACAGAAGCTGGATTGAATTAAACGGAACTGAATTGAATCAATTAACTTTGTGACCACACCTTATTTGAAATGAACACAAGGGCGTAGAATTAGCATGGAAGAAAGTGATGTGTCCTTCCAGACGCACATCTCTGAGTTTGTACAGACAATAAAATATATTTTTGGCACCTGCTCCACACCATAGTTACATACTGAGCGCGCGTTTCCATATAGATAGTGATATCATGTGACCGAGAAATCACAGATTTTATAACAGAGCAAAGTGGAAAAATAAATAATAATAATAAAAATAAATAAATAAATAAATAACAGGCAAGGTGTGTGTGTGTGTGTGTGTGTGTGTGTGTGTGTGTGTGTGTGTGTGTTTGATTCACCCACCAATGTCAAGACCAAATCTAAGCCACTGCCATGTTATCTCAAAGGTTTTGTGTGTATCTTTTAAAACTCCTGCATGTACAAAACCCATGTTTTTTCTTTGCCTATATTGACATTAGCTGCACTTATTGATTATTGGTAGCAAGAAAAAGAAAAGGAGACACCTTTTTACACAAGACTCAGGCATTAGCAATGCAACTCTAATAGAAAAGAACAAAAATTTAGAAATAAACAATAATAAAACAGATGGTGTGATAAAGGTTTAATCATTGCCAAGCTTTAGAGACCAATGAAGAATTTAAAATGTAAGCAGTGCAGATGTGAAGTAATGGATGCCCCATGGAAATAAACGCAGCATTTAGTACTGGCCATTAGTGTTGTGCCATAGGTTTACAAAAACCTGATTTCAAAAGAAGATTTTTAGTCTCTCTAATGTGTAGAATCCAAAACCACTGCCAGCACTACAGTTGCTCATTTGTCATTTTCTGATTCTACATCTTATGCTCTCAGAAGCGATCCTTGAGTTCAAGTGTTAGTACTTCAGTGCATGAGCTGTAGCTACTCTTCAATTTAATGAGTTTTTTCACTAATTTTCACTTATGTGCCAAATACAGGGCTTTAAATTAATATATTTATCCAGCCTGTAATATCTAATTAGGAATGTTTTATTACACTGGCTCACATTCTGAAAGTATTTCTTTTGTAATCAGAAGACCAGCCTTTACTTTTGGAGACTTGTGAGTTAACACATGCTCAATTACATTACTTGATATTGGTAACCAGATGTGAAGTCACAATGATACACAGGATGACTTAAGCTTCCCCTGAATTGCATTACACCGCTTTTCTATTTAAATGATTGCGAAATTTGCTCAGTTTCTTCTGGGTAAGGGTTGACTGTTATAATCCCAAAGCCTTATCCCGACAGCAGCCATAGCTTATGACCCCATCGCGGTACCATGATCTCATTTTCGTTGACAGGGATTTGAATAGCAGACATTATACAGGGATAGATTGCAATACAGATCAACACCTTTGTACTATAGCAGCATGGCCGAAAAGGCTAGAGTCAGAGAACAGAGCAGATCAATCTGGTTTTCTTACTCCATCAAATCTTATTGAGTTGAACAATTGGTGCCTTCAGACCTCCTATAGAGCATGTTCGTCCTCTTTTACTTCTCTTCCCTGTCAGTCCAAACCATGTCACTTTTTCTCCCCCCTGCTTCATTGTGCTATAATCCTCTCTTTGTTACTGTAATCTTGTTTGTATTTCTGATATAATGGGATGAAGCCTGCTGCCATTGCGGATTGACACTTCAATTGTTGCCCACAAGCCTTGTTTACACCGGCCTCAACAGTGCTCAATGAATTCTTATCTGTGAAAGAATGGGATGAAATAAAAGGAAGGACAAATTCTGAGTTTGAAGCACATTGACTGACCAGAGCTTAAAACTGGTTCTTTCTGTTACTGGAAGTGCTGCATGACAGTTGGGAAGTTAATTGGAACATAAAACACTGGTGACAACACATGCTCATATTCTTGCTTTACATCATGCATGGCAAGCATAATGCTTTCACAAATGTATGTCTACTGGAAATATGCAGAGACAATGGTAATGAAGAAAAAAATGCTGTTTATAACAATGCATTGTTGTATTTTGGCCAAAATATGACAATGCATTGTTATAAACAGCATCTTTTCTTTAGTAACATTGTTTCTGGACAAAATAAGTTCCTGTGAAGGTAATATTATAATATGGGGTTGCTTTAATTGGCTGAGTTTAGGCTCAGCAATATTATCTAGCAATAAAATGAAGTCAGCTATGTACTGGATGAGTAGGGTAACATCAATAACATCAATGGATTTTTTCTTCCCTGATGGCACGGACATATTCCAGGACAACAATGCCAAGATTCATCAGTCTCAAACTGTGAAAGAGTGATTCAGGGAGCATGAGGAATTATTTTCACGCACGAATTGGTTTATCATAGAGTCCTGACCTTAACCCCACTGACAGTCTTTGGGATGTGCTGGAGAAGACTTTACAGAGTGGTTTGACTCTTCCATCGCCAAAAAGACGCTGGCCAAATATTAATGCAACTCTGGATGGAAATAAATGCTGTGACATTGCAAAAGGTTGTCAAAACAATGCCACAAACGGCCACTATAATCAATGCTCAAGGCGGTCCAACAAAATATTAAAGCACGTAACGTTTTTTTTTGGCCACTCAGTGTAAATGGATATCAATACATAGGGGAGAGTGGGGTCAGATGTACATTTGTCACATTTATACCAAAGCAACAGATTTTGACACAGGAAAGATTTTACATTAAATTATTCAGAGTATCCAAAATGTTACAACTGTAATAGTATAAGTATAAGTTTTGCAGTATTCATTCAACAGTAAAAAACTTTTATTTCCATGTACAAGGTTTAAACCAGATGAAGCATTTTCAGTATTCTTAAGTGGACAGTGGCGTAGCTGAGGGAGGGTGAGTGGATTAGTGTTTCATATTGTCCCAGTTCAAACATGTATTTCTTTCCAAATGCTTATTTATTGATGATTAACATAACACACATACAGTAAAGCTGGTCATAAATAGCTTTTATGACCATCATTATAGTGTAGATACTGAGAAAAAATGTGATTCAATGCCAATTAACATTTGTATGCAGTAATTGCAATACAGCAATGTCCGTAAAAGGTCAACAAAGTCTTTACTATTGCATGTAACTGCTCAAATGAATTTGACTCTTAGCTTGGTTAATGACATTCTATTGGCTACTAGCTGTTATAATCACCTCCCACTTGGTCGAGCTATACATGCTAAGGCTGTGGCACCTTGAGATACTATTATTCCTGGATCCAGACACCGTCTGCTCTCTGGACCTGCCCAACCCACCCTGATGTCCTACATCTGTTTGGAGTCTCATTAACTGAATATCACTCACTGCTACTGAAGATGAACCCACATGGCCCTAAAATCACTATGATGGACACAATCACACAGAAACCATGAATTCTACTTTGGACTGTGACTGATATATAAACAGTCATTGCAAGATAATTGTGACCGAACAACATGAACAAACATTACACTTCATGTTATAATTACCGTTGAATTATGGTCAAGTCCAGGGAATGGTTGAAAAAGTTAAAAGAGGAGGTAATTTCTCTTCATAAGCAAGGATATTGATATAAAAAGACAGCAAATACATTAAACATTTCAAGAGACACAATTGGAAGCATCATTCAAAAGTTTAAAGCTAAAGGCACAGTGGAAATGATACCTGGGCATGGCAGAAAGAGGATGTTGTAGGCAACTGCTGTCCAGTACCTGACATGAAAGGTGGAGAAAAATCCCACCTGACAGCGGTGGTTTCAACCCAGACAATAAGGCACACACTGCGAGATGAGAGCCTCTGTGCCAGAACTCCCAGACACCCCCCTGCTGACTCAAGAGGAGTCAACTCCGGAATGGCAAAAACCATGCAGACAAACCACAAAGGTTTTGGGATACTGTTCTCTGGAGCGATGAGACAAAATTGGAACTCTTTTAGTCTATGGCTCTACGATATGTCTGGAGGAGGAAGAACGATATACAAAAACGAACACCTTGCCTACTGTGAAGCAGTACAGGGAATCTCAACCGTGTGGAAGGTACCATAACTACCAGGAGATTTTGGGTGGAAATGTCATGCAGACAGTGACAAAGCTGAAGCCTGGTAGATGTTGGACCTTCCAATAGGACAACAATCCCAATCATAACCTCCAGTTCTACCATGGCTTGGTTGCAGAAGAAGGGCTGAGAGATTCTGGAGTGGTCATCGCAATCACCTGACTTAAATCCCATATATAATTTCTGGTGGGACATGAAGAAGGCAGCTGCAGCACCCAAGCCCAAGAATGTCAATGAACTGGAGGCCTTTGCCCATGAGGAATAGGCTAAGATATATTAAAAAATATTGTAATTGAAGTTACATTTGTCTATTATACAGGTCCTTATTTGATCAAGATAAAAAAATAAATGACAAACTTGCTAAAACACTTTACCTCAATGGGGAATGGATCATTTTTAACACATCTGTATAATAGATTTTCGTACTTTTTTTTATATATAGAAAAGGATTATTTATAATTGCAGTATTCGTGTCAGAAGGGGCTTCCTTCTGAGTGAAGCTTTCTTCCTCTTGTCATCTTTTACTTTGCCACCCTTGTCAAAACTTATGTAAATATATGATCCACATCCTATATTTCTGTAAAACTGCTTTGGACATGTCCATCATTGAAAGCACTATACAAATAAAACTGAATCAAACTGAATAATGAGAAACCGGAATAACCAGAATCAAAATCTTAAATTCGTCAAGATTCTCCGTTTGAAGGCGATAGAGCTATACTATGAGCTCAAAGATAGCAAGCTGACACCATTTGCAGGTGTACCGTAGATCTATTACAAGAAGAGAAAAATTGTATGTCTGGTTTTATAGGATAAACCGTCCTCCTAAGGTAAACGTTTGTTCCTTTTACTAGCATTTTATTAATTGTGCTAAAAGGTATTTAATGGCATTGCCCTTATCTATCTCCCCTGAATTTAATTCCTAGCAATGTCACTTTAAGAAGGTGTATAAATCTTAGACATAATATGTCAATCATATAAATAACAGATAGTTGGATCTTTCAGCTTCACCTACGTATGACAACACTTTCTAGGAAGGAAACCAATTTTCAAGGTTGTTATCCTTTGAATACCTGTGCTGATAACAAGGTCACATCTGACCTCACGCTATCAATGTAATGCTATCAATCTTGTTAACTGATACTCAACTAGACAGTGACTTACTATGGTTTCATCTGCATATAAAACGACCACATAATTCAATAATGG
>JAOVVF010000008.1:5135276-5147051 GCA_028565595.1 Duopalatinus emarginatus
TGTAATATCTTACTTATTATACCTATTATAACGACTGATGTATAGCATGTACATGACAGTACGTAAAGGATAAATCAAGGGGATAAAATCAACAGGGAATAAAAAAGGTGTTTTTTTTGGACATGTTGCCGCACAACCCTTTGAATTTGCTAAATTTTGTGCGGATTTTTTATTCATATGAATAATTCATATGGAACACATCCGGAGCACATACAGTAGTTATCAAAGAAAGTCAACACACTATTCATATCTGTAATTTCAAAGCTAATGTAAAGTATGTTAACTAAAACATACATGCCATAGACTAAACCTAATAAGTAATCACTGTCACATAGCAGAGGCAGCGAGATATTAGTGTGAGCTGTTTATTAACAATCCAAATAAGCAAATAAAGAAAGAAAGAATGGGAAAATGCAAATCAAAACGAATACCGGAAGCTTACTTCATCATTTTCTAAGCAGCTTGAATCCTACAACTGGGAGCCTAAACATGTCACCACACCATGCAATTTAATATCTCCAAATTGCCAGACTGCATGTCTTTCGACTGCAGAAGGAAACCAGCGATCGTGGAGAAAACCCATGCAGACAAGAGGATGCAAACTTTACACAGAAAGAACTCAAACCCAGGACAATCTTGCTGTGAGAATACAGCACTACCCACTGTGCCACCATGCTGGCCAAGGGCTGACTCAAAAGCACAAACCTTGCAAAGATTGAATGAACAGATATAAATATATACAGAACAAGCTAATGTCTACATTGGATTGTATTATGTATTTGTTCTGGCTCCTTAGTGAAAATTGGTGGATGGTGCATTGTGATAAACTGTATGGTCCTTTATAAATGTGTTAAAAATTAAGTATTTATAATATTTAGCCATGCAACATGGATTTGTTTACTAGTAGGTGTTGTCTAAATGTTTATAGATTAGTGTGTGATTAGGGCCTTGACATGGTCAACTGAATGGCTTTAGTATTGAATTCCATTATTTTTTATTTTCTAATTTTTACCATTCTAATTTTTCTAGTCTTTACCATAACATAGGTAAGATTTATATTATTTGGCATAATAATTTTGTGTTTGCTGTATATTGTCTATGTTCATAAAAAAAGACATATTCCAGAAACAACACACAAAAAGGAGGCTTAAACCTTAATATTTAGGTAGTTTTCATTAACAATAAATACCTTCTGAATTTTTTATATGACCATGAGTTGTTCACTTGTACATGTATACCTCGATGGTATAATATATAATTAAATTTGCTCCTGTGAGCTATTTGCCAAGCCACAAGATAGTAACTTCTACCTGCTGAAAAGCTATAAAATATGGACATTTGGACTTAAATGCAAAGACAATGTTCAGATGCTTTTCATAACTGTGTGGATTCTGGCTGTCAGAACACATAAAGAGTCAAAATCCATTTTATATGCTGCTGAATAACACATTTATGCTCAAATCTTAAAGGTCAGAGTAGCCACTTGTGGGCCTTTGTTTCAAAGCTGTATAAGAAGGAATGAATTTCATTTTAAGACGCACATGTTCCCTTGGGTTATTAGGATGGCACAAAAAGGAGATCACAAGGAGGTCAGAGCTTCGATATTTCTCAGTTATAATCTGAGGACGGACTCCTTGCTGATGCTGTGTTAGTGAGCTTCTGTCCCACACTGACATGCTTACAGCTCCAGAAGAACCCTTGACCAGACACATTTCTGAGACAGTCAGTGAGGCCATACTGTGACGTACAATTTATACAACAATACACCAATGAGTCAACTTTATTGAAATTATGCATACAGTAAATATCAGAAAAAGTGCAGTGTGTACAGACTTAAAAATGCTGTTCAAAACATCTCAATATAATAAAATTGTAATGAATGTAATACTAGTACATGCATACACTCTGTAATTCAATACATTTGCATTAGTGAAATCTAATCTAACACTATAGAAAACATTAAAGCAGTATGAAAAGTTGCATTATTGCCACAAAGATATTATGGCAAATAACACATGCTCCCATCACTACTGTACCAGCTCAGTGGTTTTAATTCACATATCCAAAGTGTAGAAAGGCCAAAAATGGAGCTGAAAGAAAACAGAAGCTGAAAAGGACAAGAACTGTAATCCTGACTTGCAAAGCAAATTCAGCCCTGTTCAGGTTCTGTCTCACCCCTGTTAACCCTGAGATTCATCTGAATACCTTTTCATATACATACACAAGCATGCTGAGAACTTCAACAAAGTGACCATATGACATATTTCATACAAAATACTATCATCACATGGTTCCCTTTCTTCTTCTCACCTTATACATGTACTGAAAGTAATGGTTCGTGTAATAACTTATGACTACAGGCAGAGTTCAGGTTACACTACATGACTTTTACTCTGAGTTTAACCCAGATTCTCAGTCTGGCTGAGTCTTTGCTTGTCACAAATGGTGCTTGCATATGCGCATGGGAGTCACGTAAGGGCCCCGCCCCATTTTCCAACGTGCACCTGAGCCATATTTCCAGGTTCAACATGGACTATTTACGCCAGGCATTTGAACCTGTATGGTGCGGCTGTTTCCTGTTTTCCGACTTTGGCTCCTTGTTTTTCATTTACCCTGTCTCGGACTCTGCCCATGCCCCATGTTTGCTTTTGGTTTGTTTTCTTAGTTATTCCATTTATGGTGTTTGGTCTTTATGTTTACCTTTTTGTAAATAAAACCAATTTTCTTACTTGCACTGACGTCCTAACCTCGTGTATGTGAGTCTCAGAGTCCAGTCTGCAGATTTTTCGGATTCGACAGTTGAAAGGAGAATTGAATGTGTGTGGGGTGCAAACTCTTGAATAATATGGCACACCAGTGTAATACTTGGCAGGGCAGGTACTTGGCATGGGATCTACAAGCTTGTGTAAGTATTCTGCAGGCAATGAACACCTTACTTCCTTCAGCGTGGTCCACAATTCTGTCATATTCCAAGGTGTAGGACTTTTGTGTTCCTAAGCTCTTTGCATGGCATCCCAGATCTGTTCAATAATTATTTATGGCATTTAGCAGACGCTCTTATCCAGAGCGACTTACAAGGTTATTGGTATTACAGGAGGCCGATGTAGTGTTGGGAGTCTTGCCCAAAGACCCTTATTGGTGTAGCACAGACTGGCTGCCCAGACCGCAAATCGAACCCAGGTCTCTCACATGGGAGCCCCTGATGTTACCACTGGACCACACCAACCACCAATAATGTTGAGATCTGGTGAGTTAGGTTGGAATGGCATAATCCCGAACTCAGATGAGTGTTCCTCTAACCATAATTTGGCATCTTATTGCCACGTGTTGCAGCACATTGTCCTGTTGGAAGAGGCCAAACCCATCAGAATGAATGCAGGACATGAATAGGTGCAATCCGTCTGAAAATAGGCACACATAGCATTCATCTGTCAGAGACATTTGTAGATATACAAAGAGTCCCATGGAATGCCGGCTTTAGAAACCCCATTCCATTATGGAGCCACCATCAGCCTATGTATTTTGCATAGGCTCATACCAGTTCTGGCAGTTCAGTGTATATCAATGGACTTCGACAGTGGAGAATAAGTAAACTGAGTTGTGGCAGGACCATTTCATAAATCTGCTGCACCTTTCGAAGTGTAACAGAAATTTGTATAAAAGCCACACACAGTGCAGCACCTCACACATAGGACCTCTTTTAGGACCTCACACATACAGTACAGTACCCTCCAGTATGTACTGTACTACTCACCTCCAACTTTCTGTGCAGTATCTACATACCATGCTGTTTCTGTCTGCCCACCCACAACCTCACCCCAAGGCGAGTGTATTTCATACATTTTGGAGCCTTTTGTATTTCTGCTAGATTGTGCTTGCGAGATCCGTATTAGCTAGTGTTATCTATTACTTATCTATCTATCTTATCTTTTGCTCTGTATGTTAGCTACACACTGTTCTGTTGCTCAGTGCAGCACTCACCTCACACCCACACAAAATGTATCTTTCTTTGACACTTGCGTTTTTTACTTTGCTTGCCATCTGTGGCCCTGCGAATATGTACCAGTATTGTGGTTAAGTGGTTCTCCACTGTATGCTATACATATATACATGCATGCATTCTCTGTATAGCCTTACATCTTAACCAAGTGGGGCCTCCTTTTGCATTTTCCAGCACCAGCCTCCTGTATTAGCAGACATGTTGTTAGAGCAGCTAACATGGTTGAATCGGCTGTCTCAGTATACCATCACTGACTGCTGTTGAACATACTATGTCGTGGACTACTATGTCCCCTCTGCTATATCTTCCCCACAATCCCTTGGGGATTTATTTTTCAGCTGTCACTCTCCCCAACGTTCCCAGGACTAGTCCCGAAACTGTTGCTACATCTTGCTAGAATGTCCAAGCATGCACCATCACATGTAGTGGTTACACCAAGTTAGGGAAGTTACATTGTGCACAGCTTCTTAGTAGTTTTAACTTTTGCAGTTAATGGACACATTCCCTGGAAGCTACTGAATGGAATGGATACTAGCAATGTGTTTGCTGCCTTAGACGAACAGTCTGATTTGGCCTTTCCTGGCATTCCTGGCATTTTTTTTTCACCTTTGATGGCCAAAGACATATGAATACTGTGGTATTTGGATGACTGGCTTACATGTGCCCCCACCAGAAACAGGCTAGCCAGTTTCCACAGTGCTCAACTGGTGAGACATTAATCACTCCTATATCACCATGGACACTTTCATCACTACCTGGCGGGCCTTGTGGTGCCTCAGAGGCACAGGAGGCATGTGAAACCCATGAAATTGTAGAACCTCATCCATGCACTGATCTGTTTCTGCTCAAAGATATATCGCCTACTTTCTGACTGACCTTGCAGTGCTCTATGAAGAGGAACTTTTCTGCTATTACTTGTGGGGCCAGTATGCACCCTAAGGTAGTAAATAATGGATGATGGGATTTGATCATCAACTGTTCACTTGAAACAAAGGGAGGATATAGGCAGATCCTTGATCTAAACATTGGCCTACTGGGTGCTACACCTTTACTGACAGGTCGGCAACATGCCACAACACTTGTTGTGTAATGCAATATTATGAAAAGTGGTTAACAATACAACTCTCACCGCTGCAAATGTTTTCTCCAAACACCTTTCCAGTCAGTCCTAACATAAGCTGGTTCCTCATAACAAAGCTTACCCAAGTCAACCACTATGACCTTTGTCTTTGGTTCTTTGACTGTTGCTGGGTTCCTAGTCATTGATCAACTAACTGAGATCTGGAAGTTATCTGAATAAGTTCTAGGAGGTTTCAGAGAAGAATGGCCACATGACAGTGGTATTTATCAACTTCTGGCATATATAGTAACTTAATGATTTTGTTGAAGTTCTCAACAGTTGTACATATCCCGGGGATTTTCACCATTGTAAGAGGTTATCCAGTTTTCAAAGACATTTCTAGCTAGCATTTTCTGGCCGTTGGCTCATTCACTTGCAGGTGGCTTAGGATGAAAGTGCTTTTCTCAGCACAAACTCTAAGACTCTAATGTAGCATTAAACATTTAGATCCTGAGTCCCCATTAATGGTGCTAAGATATCCAGATGCAGGGCTGAGGAGAGCAGTGTGATGGATGAGCACCAGTCAATCCTGGATTATAGTTTATGACAGTGAATTCTCTTTACTTTAAGCAATGTTTAGACATACAAGCTCTTTCGGAGGCAGTGGCTTTAGTTATTCTCAGTTTGGTGCTAGATGGGAAAGATAGTGGGTGAAGATGAAAGAGAATGCAAAAAGCAGAATATTAAAAAAGTAATTTAAGAAATTATTATTACGGTTGTAAATGTACAGCTATAAGTTCTATCCTGATGGCATATATTTAAATATTAATGATATACGTATATGTTTGTAATTTCAGTAAAATTGTTATGTACTAGTGTTAAAATGAAAAATGCTACCCTTGCTGTATCATTAAAGCACGTCAATCACAGTTTTGAACTCCTCTACAACAAACATTATTTAACCGGTGACACTGCCTCAAGCTCGACTCCCTTGTTACATATTCACAGAACATGGTGGAGAGTTACCCTACATTCACACTAGCAAGTGACAACCATTCATTTTCTATGTATGTCCGCTACACAGAACAGTGATTTCAGTGACAAGTGACAATGTGACAGCACAACAAGTGACATTTGAATTGAATTGATTTTCTCAATTCTATGCAAATTAGGGATGACGTGGCAAAGTGACAAATCTAAATAATTGGCTCAAGTGATTCCTTGGACTAATCCTATGGCACATGTCGTACAATGGTTATTCAGTTCCCCGCTCACAATATTAGATCATATCTGCTGCTAATACCTACTTCCTATTTGATCTGGGTGGCATCGTGGTAATGCAGGTAGTGTGTGTGTGCTACACAGCTCCAGGGTTCTGGGGTTGCTGGTTTGATCCTTGCTATAGTCTCTGTCTGTGAGGAGTTTGGTGTGTTCTCCCTGTGTCCGAGTGGGTTTTTGCTGGGTGATACCCTGTGATGGATTGGCTTCCTGTCCAGGGGGTATTCCTGCCTTGTGCTTAGTGATTCCCGGCCTCTGGACAAACTGAGACTCCAACAGACTAAGCGGGTAAGAAAATGCCTTTTTTCCCTTTTTTATCATATACAACCTCTTAAAAACTTTAGATAAAGTACCAGAGATCATTGGTGTCTTTGTGTATGTAGCTAGCACAGCTTGCTTTGCTACTCTGATAATATCCTAGGCAGTATATATATTGGGGCAGTCATAGGCTTGTGCTTAAGAAACCAGCCTGGTGACTGGATGGTTCCTGGTTCAATCTTGGCACTGACAAGACACAAGTAAAGTGCCCTTGAGCAAGGTACCTAACCCCCAACTCTCTCAGGGCAAGTTTGTTCATGACCACCTAATAGGTGTGTTCACTAGTGTGTGTTTGACTGCAAGGATGGGTTAAATGCGGTCTAGTGTGTACAAGCACACTGGTCATAACTTCACTTCAGATCTTATAAAGTTTAATATAGTATAAAAGTCTTCAAGAGAGTCAAAAGGTTTCGGACTTTCATCAGCTATACAAGCAGAGCACTTCTTGGGTTGTGGAATAAATAATGTTTTTATTGCTCACTGGGGTAATTTTATTTGCTTTTACTAATTGAAGAGTGTAACACATTTCTCCTTTAAATTAGCTGTCCACAAACCAATTAATAACCAATAACCAATTTCACAATAAAAGATGAGAACTTGCATTAAAAACCTTTTAAGCCCTCAGTAAATGTGCTGTATTCACAAGCCCACATACACACACACATATGTTCATATAGTCCTTCTAGCTCTGGTCTAATTATGAACTAAAATTGTCACCCATATTAGGGAAAGTGCAAGAAGGAAATCATAAATAGCAGCGAAATGAGTAAAACTAACACTCTGCTTGCTTCATCTCACCTCAGATTAACTCCTTTTCTCTATTGTGAGTATTAAAAAGATTCTGCTCACTGAAATAGTCTAGACTCACTGGCAAACGAAGCACACTCGAAAACCAGCATAAAATGTAGAGGTGTCCTGCTGGGGCATTTTCTTTTTAGCATAGTTAGCGAAGTGATCAGAGGGTGTAAAAACATCAATTCCACTCCTGGCACAGAACGACGGATGATGTGTCCTTTCACTGGACTATGGGGAATTAATGGCCCTCCTGTGCCTTGAGAATTGATTGACCATTCCGCCTTCAGCAGAATGAAAAAAAAGAGAGAGCATGGCAGAAAGGTAGGGGGAAAAAAGATGATAGGGAAGTGAATAAAAAGTGAAGTGAAGTGAAGATAGTTGCAAAAAGAGAGCAGTTGCTGACTTTGTGACACCCCGCTGGGAGCTGACAGACACAGAACCTGATGGTGTGTTTAACCTTCAAATATCGTTCGCTCATCTTCAGTGGTTTATCGCATTTCACACACATTTCGGGAAAAAAAGGAGCTTTTTTATTCACCAGACCTAGGGCATACTCCCAGGACAATGGGACCCAAATGGCCTCTCTATTCTTGAAGAGACTGCTTGGAGGGCTCAGGCAGGATTGCATGAGGGATCAGAATAAGACTCTATTGTATGACATTCACAGATATCATGACATGAAGGGATATAGTCCTACGGCTGAGTGTTTCTCTTAAGGGCCATTTTAAGCCTTCTGCCGTAGCAGGCTTTCAGCTTTCGACTTCAAATCGTCTCTTTGTGTGCAGAATGTGTATATTCAGATTACCTTACAGCTATATTTTAAATTGATCTCTGCAGCAGGAGGGTCTGATTCAAAGGTATGCAAAGCAAAAATTAAAGTGTATTGGTTTGATACAGGGCAGAACACTGGTGCGGTGGATTGGATTGTCATCTAGCAGGGTTTTCGGTTTGAGTTTGGGTCACTGTCTATGCACAGTTTCACTGTTCTCCTAATGTTTGCATGGCTTTCTCTTGGTTTTCCAGTTTTCTCCCAAAAAAAAAAATCCCAGTTATTGAATTGGATAAGATAATTTAATCGTATTGTGAAGGGCGGCACATCGGCACCACAGGTAGTGCGTATGTCACACAGCTCCGGGGATCTGTGGTTGTGGATTCTAGCTTGGTATGTTCTATGTGTGTCCACTCAGTCCAGGCGGTATTCCTGCCTTACATCCAGTGATTCCGGGTGGGTTTCGGACAAAACATGACCTTGAAAGATTAAGCAGATTAGATAATTAGACTGACGGACTGACTCTTTGTGTGTATGTATATTCACATTGTACCCTGTAATGCACCATGCTGGGTGTATGCCCACCTCATGGCCAGTGTTTCTGCAATGAGCCCCAGATCCATAACTCTGAATAGAACATAACAGGTTACTAGTATAACCAGTAGTTACTGAAAGTGAGTGGAGTAATGTGATACACACTTGCTCACTTCTAATCACATGACTTATGGTATCAATATAAAATTGTTTTTTATTTTAGCATAGCAAAGCTATTTTAAAATAACAGTGGCATATCTGTCCAGTAGATGGGGCTGTTAAGGCTCTGCTAAATGTAGCTGAATGTATATTAGTAAAAGCAATAATAAGACAATGTTGGAAATTTCTGGAGTGTCGTATATTGCTTAATCATACTGTATCTATATACAAATAAAACTGGGTTGTGTGTCTGTTTGTATGAATGCATCCAGCTAGCCAAGTGTGTTCACTGTACCAATTACAGGAGAAGCCTTGAATATAGGTTTTGTGTTTTTTCTTATCCGTTTGATTTTTATGTCAGGTGTTTGTTATGTCAGGTTTTGGTCTCCCGTGTCTCCAGGTGCCTTGGTTTTCTCCCACCTCCCCAAAAACACACATAGAAGGCTAAGTAATGTGCTAAATTGTCCCTAGGTATAAATGTGTGAATAATGGGTGTGTTACCCGGTGATGGATTGATGCCCTGTCCAGGGGGTACTCCTGCTTTGCTCCCAATGATTTTGGGTTGGCTCCAGGCAAACCACATCCCTGATGGACTAAGCGGATAAGAGAATGACTGACTGACTGACTTTATATGTACATTTGAACATTCTTATACTTTAAATAAGCAGTTAGTGATTATATATATATTTTATAAAGTAAAAAATATACATGTTACAGTTTTCACCAGGTAGGGTGGCACTCTACCGCCTTGGCAAGCTGTGGCTGCAAGTCAATCTGAATGTATTTTACTTTTTTTTAAATCGAAGAAAGATGTAAATACACTACAAATTCTAGGCTTTTACTTACATATCACAAGACTAATTTACTAGTTTAAAATACAAGCATGCACATTTGTTCAAAGAAGCATGCAGCTACAACAAGAAGTGAACAAGGGAACAAGGGAATACCAGTAATAGATTCACTTCCTTAATTGACCCTAAAAGGAAAATAGATACATTACAGCACTTGATGCACAGTCTACCATGAACACCATATGGCATGAGGCTACATTATGTTGATAAAACACTATGATTATATTTTATGGATTATTTTATGTACATCTCTATAGGAAATCCCTCCAGCTAGAAGCCACTTACTGCTTTTTATTCTTGGTTGGCAGAAGCAGCAGCGGGTGATAAGAGTGTGGGATGTCTAGGTGAGAGTAATCCTTAGAGAGACTGCATGGCAGGTTTAAGGACTACTTAATGGCTGAAGCTTAAAGCAGGCAGCATTTGCAGGCAGTGCATATTCTAGTGGCTTCTTAATGATACATGTGAGATCTTCTAGGGGGTGGGGGGGGTGGGGGGGTTATGTGGAAATTGTGATAACTGCACACTGTGCAAAAAAAAAAATGTGGAATTCCAAATCAAGTGGTCTATGGCGTCACTTTCCTATAGACAAAAGCACCACTATTATATGAACTGGTGATTCATACAGTAGATGTCTAGCAATGGCCAGTTAATGGACAAAAGAGGTGTTATTTACAACAGTGCAATTAATATTATAGTAATTTATCTACCAATTAACTAATACTTTTGTCTGAACGTAATAACCTACTCAGTCCTCCCAACTGTCCCATCCTGTTATCATTGTGCTAATGGATTTTAACTTCACTTTGAAACAGATGACTCCCTGCCAAGCGAAATTCCATCTATATACCCTTTAACAGTTTTATTCTGATTCAGCATGATCACATTTGCGGTTGCACACTCGACTCAGTATTCTCCACTGATTTGTGCCTTAAATCTGTCTCTGGTTCTGTGGTTTGGGTTTCCGATAATAGCTGTTACAAATGCCCAACACATTTGTCCAACTGATGCTACTAAATACTATATGTTTTCCATCAAACTGCTTTCTCTAAGGTTTAGTTCAGAGCTTCATGCACTGCTTGCTGTCTACGTAAGATGCCTCCATAAGAAAACAGGCCTTACTGTTCACTACCTGGCCACATGCTTCAGTATAGAATTGCCCTAAATACTGTACTTTTCTGGCTAAAGTGATGAAAAAAAGATGTAGCTTCAAATTTTCCAACAATAATAATATCCTTGTTTAAATATTTTCAACAACTTTTAAATAAAACAGACCTAGACTGCTCTTCTTCATCTCTTAAATGATCTTATCTTTACTGACTTGATATTGTAAATCACAAAGTACTCATTTCCCATCTCTCAGCTTTTTACAGCTTTTACTCTTGCCTGGTTAAATTCTTATTTCACTAATGGACATCATTTGTCTCAATCAGCAAATACAATTCCACCACTGCTGTTGTAGCTCAGAGTTTTCTCCAGGGAAACATCAGGTGTGGGTACTTTTAATATTTACCTGTTAACCTTTGGGTCACAGGACGGCATGGTGTGTGTCACATAACTCCAGGGATCTGGGGTTGTGGAGTCGAGCCTTGCTCAGGTCTCTGTCTTTGAGAGGTTTTCCCCATGTGAATGTGAGTGAATGGATATGTGTGTGGTACCCTGTAATGGATTGGGGCCCAGTCCAGGGGGTATTCCTGCCTTGTACCCAGTGATTCTAGGTGGGCTCTGACAAACTGACAGACCCTCACAGACTAAGTGGATAAGATAATGACTGACTGACCTTGGAGGCACTTAATATTATGCTGCAATCTGAGTTTTCATTGTCCAGTCCAGCAAATTCATCACATCAGCCACTCTTACGTCATTCATTCAAGATTTAAAACTATAGACGAACACTGATTTTCTAAAACTTGACACTACTAAAGGTTAGGTTAGGTAGATTAGGTGCATACTTCATTTGTAAAGCTAAATATTATAGACTCTCAAAACAAGTATTTATATACATACATATATA
>JAOVVF010000008.1:5185895-5202350 GCA_028565595.1 Duopalatinus emarginatus
TAATTATTGCTCAGTTTGCAACACACTGATCTAATCTGATGTGCCCAGACCAGATACCTGGCATCTTTTCTTGGATGCTAGTTCATCAATGTCTGGGCTCTGAGCTGAGGAAACCCTCAGTATCGAACGAAGGCGCGGTAAACCCCGGGTGGACGGCTCGCCCGGCTTGCAACAGCGATCGTGTTCACCAAACGGGAGCACGCTAATGATGTCATCAGCGCCAAAACAACAGGAGGGAATTATGGGATTTGTGGTATTAGCGATGAATGCGCTATTACAGCGGTGCCAGTTTCAATCGTAATTTAATATTGCCAAATATAATTACACTGCGGGCCAAATTTGGTCCACGAGCCAGCCTGTAAACCATCATCATATTTTTTTCAGGGTTGAGGACTCATGGAGCTTTTAAAATTCACCTTAAATATGTACAATGTGACTATTTGGGATTGAGATAAATGATTTGTTTTTGGAACCAGCAAGTCCAAGTACAAGTTTGGGCTCATTCAACATGGGACTTTTCCAAACACACTAAATCACCCAGATCCCTGCTACATCTAATATATTAAATTATCTAGATGATTTGCTTCTACCACAAGTTAATATTTAAGTTTTCTAGTTTGGTAAACTAGACTGCACTTGAAAAGTGCAGATCTGCACCCATAGTAGGTCAGTAAGTAAGACAAATAGTACATTATTTATTATGATGGGTTCACACATGCATGGCAAAATCAGTCCTATTTTTCTGACTCAGATTTGCTCCCAAGGACTTCTTCCCTGGTGAATCCCACAACCTTCCATCATGTTTCATATAAATTGGGCTTGTAGTTGGGTCATAGTCCTCCAACAAACCACACCAGAAATGCAATCTAACATAACACTCATAACACCTAAGTACATTACATACAGTAGTGAACACTTTAAGCTAGAATTTATTGAACGCCATCTAAAACACAAATTTAATGTAAAAAAAAAATCTAGCACATTTATTTTAAATAGCTTTTTTGTATTTGTATTTTTTTGTAATTTAAATGTGTACTTTATCACACTTTTTTGTTTGTGATTGATCTTGGACTCGTACTGAAAATCTATATTAAACGCTATATTATTTTCATCGTCAAATTTCTGACCTTTCTGTTTCATACGTAAATTCACTCATCACATTAAAAAAACAGGTGAAATGTCCATTCCATCAAAATAATTTCATCAGAAAAACATAAGCAGCGAGTCATTCTCTCCCTTCCGCCCTCTCCTCCGCCCTCCATTTCTCTCTCTCGCTTTCTCTCTCCCCTGTCTCCATCTGCTCCTCTTTTTCTTCCACCACAATAACCCTGGCCCTGATGCTGTGCTTTGGCCCCTTGCTGGTGAGCTTGTAGCCTGCTGTTCAGGCAACAAAGATTAGAGACTGATAAATGTGCTTTCAGCTCTGGCTTGTTGCCTCGCTCTATTTTATTCAAATACAGACCCTCATTAGAGTCAGGGCACAAGTGGGTCAGCTTCACTTCTGTTGCGGACGGTGTGTGACCTGATGGTACGTCTGCTGCGTCCTGCCTGTAATGATATGTCTATGTGAGGAGGAAAAAAAAAGTTCTGCTTCACTGATTTCTCTTAAGGGAGTTGCAACTGTTAATAGAAAGGATGCGAGCCAGTCAGGCAGCCAGTGCACCAGTGGCTACAGATAGCTATAATTTAACCCTTATCATCTGCCCAGCTGAACATTCACTGAGCAACAATTTCCGCTCTCTATCTCGGTTCAATTTTGCTGTCTGTCCATTGCTCTTCCTCTCCCCTGCTCGTGCCTTCATCCATCCTGTCTGTTTTACTCTCTCAGTCTTGTTGTCTGTATGTCTATCTCTTGCAAGCATCATCCCTAGAGCAGGCTTAGGAAATCCTGGAATGAGACTCGGTGACAAATAGCCGAATAATCTTCTGCTTTGCTTCAACACAGGCCTCTGTAACTAGGCCCATGCCACTTGGTCGTACACAAACACACACACACACACACACACACACACACACACACACACACACACACACGCAATTAATTGAGGGTCCAGTTTATTGCCGCGGTGGGAGAATTCTTCATCATCGGCCTTCCGATTAATTGCGGAGGCCTGTGACTAACAGCTTTTATACCCGATCCATTTTTCATTTATTCCGTTTGCCTCACACTGTGTAGTGTTATCTCCTTTCACGTTCATTCAGTATTGATTCTCTGTGCTAATACATTAATTATGCACAATTAAATAGCAAAGAAAAAGCAGTCTTTACGTCTAACCATTTAAAATGAATGACTTATCAGGCATATTTTTAGAAACTCTCAGGCTAGATATTTGTGCCTCGAAAGGCAAAATTCTGCACTTGAAGATGTGATAGTTTAGGTCTCAGAATACCTGACTAGTCAGCCTTTTGACTTAGGATTGCCTGTAGCCTTGTAGTTAAAGGTGTGAGATGGTAACTTTATGGCTGGTGGTTTCCAGGACAGTGGGAATAAGGCGGCACTCAGAGTGTGTGCACGATCCCAGGCTTACACTGTCTACAGTCATAGTGCCATTGAGCCAGACTCTTAACCCCACAAAAGCTCTGGGGTCCTGGCCTTAGTCCCAGCATCCGCCTATACTCCTACACATCCTTTAGCTCTGTAGTTTCCAGGGGTAACTCATGGAGTTCTGACTGAAATTCCTTTGCTAGAGTTTTGTTTTCTATCTGCTTATCAGTTAAATCAAATTAGTTTACGGTTCTGTAAATAATGCTGGTGAAAAGTCACATTTGTCATTGGCCATTTTCCTTGCTGTACATGGAATGCGAAAAAATATAATAATAATAATAATAATAATAACATTTGTCACAGTTAATAAAACCAGAACAAAAACACAATGCCGGAAACATATTGAGAAAAGTCAAACTGTCACGAATTCACTTCGTCAGCTAATTATAAATAAATGACTAAACCACAACAGAAACTATTCTGAGTATGTGCTCCACATTGCCCTGATGAAGCACACTGCTAAAAAGCTCCCCAAATCATTATGATTGCTGTATACAATAGAACCTATTTAGACAAGGAAACGCTTTCCAAAACAGTCCTGACTTAATGCATGAAGCACGTCAGAATAACATGCAGTAAGAATTTATATTATTTGAATATTCACTTTGCTGATTTTTGCTGTAAACTGTACAGTACAGTTATTTTATTGCCTTTATTTTTTCAGGCATGCACAGTAATGAGGTAGTGTCAAGTCTCTAAAAAAAAGTCCACCAAGCTTAAAACTATCAACAGACACTATCTTCTGTATATTTAATTCCACAGCAGGTGGAATTATGCACATGGTGAATGTTGGAGCAGAAGCAGTGACACATCCAGCAGTCAGCTCAGCCCCAGTTTCAAGCCTTTGATCAATTAAAACCCCCAGTGAGTAGTGAACAGATACAGACACATGTTCTGATTAGCTCAGTTAGTTGTGGCCATTGCGCTGGTTAAAGGAAGCTTTATTACCCTCTTGCCCGCTGACTTTCACATACAATCATCATCATCATCAAAAAAATCATCATCAAGCTACAGGCTAGTGATTTTCTCCATGGAGCCAAAGCCAACAAATGTATGTATAAATTGTTAGTATAAGTTAGTACAAGTAAGAACAGTTAACTGAAATTAAATTTGTGTAAACTGCAAATGAAAATTTTGCCCAAATATGGGGAAATGTAGCTTAAACAATCTTTAAATGCTTTTATATATTACACCTTATTTTTTTTGGCAGACTAAAAATGTTCTTTTTCTAGTACTGAGTGATTAAATGTTTATTTCAAAGATTATTTAAAGCTTGAAATGAGTAAAATGTTATAGATAAAAAAAAATATATGTTTGGTTTACATATGATTTTTACAGTTTTTGAAGTGATGGTTAAATTTAGCTTATATCAAATATATTTATAACAGTATAACACGTGTTAAAAAACAAATATAAATGCAAATTAAATGTATATTTAGGCAAATATAAGTTTGCCTACGTTTGTCTGCTTATTTCTATTTTATTTGTACAATATGCACATGCCTTACATTATTTTTATATAAAATTGTGCACCAAATTCAATTCATTAGCAAATTCTTTAGATTTTTACCTGTTTGGTTGACTCATTTTTGCTGCTGAGAAATCAAAATAATCAGGAAAAGAAATCAAACTTCTCATCATAAATACATTGTAGTCACAGATTTAAGCAATGAAACATTTATACTTTTTAAGAAAAAAAAAAAAGCTCAATAACTGCCAGGTGTAGCCTGTGTCTGAGGCATCGAACACAGATCCATTAATTTATGGTGAGTTCTTTTATCATTTCCGTTACATCCTCTACCCAAAATATTTAAAAAAAAATAAAGGACTCTTTTTTTTTTTTCTTTTTGAAAACAACTCTGAACGGTGCCCTTTGTTCTACTAATTTTTACCATTTACTTCCTGCACTCACTTGCCTTAAAGCATTAATCTGTCAGTCAAAAAGATCTGTGATTGGCTGATTTTTACTGTACATGCAGTGTGTGCATGACGTATGTAGCTGTAAATGAACGGGTTCACACCGCAACCTTTTGCTATACCTGTACCATATGTGCTCAAACCAGGGTATAGATATAGTACACATTTACTCCTGATTACTCCAGATAACTCTTACTATCAGGATAGCAAGAAAATGCTCTTTCTGGAGCAGCTGACTTGCTATGAGTGTGCGATCTAGACCTTGGTGAATATTATGGACTTTAAATAGATCCTAAAGCAAAGTTGATGCCTTGTCAGAGATTTGTACAGTACCCATCACAGCTATTCAGTCAATAAAACCGTCAGTCAGCCGCTCAGTCAGAGAAAGATTTATAACTCATGATTCCATCTCTGTGTTTGAGTAAACATCTGTTTTCACTACTATCTGTTTTCGTACTGTGCACATTTCAAATGATTACCACACCTGTTACGTAGTCCCGTCTCTAAAACACATGGGCTGCGTTTGATTACTCAGCCAGCAAGCTGCAGCTTTATCCACTAAGCGTTGTAAATAAACATGTAGCACTCCTCTAAAAGAACAGCCAAGAGAAAGTGCAGTCTCTCACTCTGATCCATTACCTGTCCTGAGTGTTTCAGGCCCGCTCATTACACTAAATATCTTAGATTCGCCTCCGCAATCAGTTTGAATGAATGATCTGTTAGATTTAGAAGTTTAAATTGCACTTCCTCGAAATTAAGAGCGTCTCTTTTGGCCTTAAATAATTGAAAACATGAAATAAGTGCCGTGAAGGGAGATCTTGCTGAGACTGGAGGCGCACATGTCTCAACTATTGAATGACCATTTAAATACTCCTTCTTTCTTTCGTTCTTTCTGTCTTTCTTCTGTCCTCAGCATTAACTTTCACAGGCAGTTAATTTAATTCAAAGCTTAAAGCTGCGATTTCTTTCTCCAGGACAGGACCGTAAGAGAACAGACAGGTTCATGTTCCTTGTGAGCCCTCTCTGCTCCTGCCAAGAACAGAGAGACAAAGAGAAAGAGAGAAAGAGAGAGAGAGAGAGAGAGAGATTAGCAGTGTGCTTTTTTTGAGCATTGCCGTTCGTCATTCATAGTGGTGGGCTTGTACATTTCATAGCAGTGTATGAGTATGAAGATGGTCAAGTCTCCCTTATATGATCCTAGACAAACATCTGATTATACCTCACTTATAGTATAAACCAGTATTAGTGTTTCTTTCGCCTTAAAAATCTAGAGGACATTTTGGCAAGTTTAGTGCAATCACGTTAAGTACGTTATTATTGCGTACTAGTATGCACATCTTTAATTACTACTACATTTAATTTCACATTTATGGCATTTAGCAGACACTCTAATCCAGAGTAACTTACAAAAGTCATTAACTTGGAATATCCAAAGTTAGTGCTAATAGACCAGGATTGAAAAAAAGCACTTGAAGCCAGGATACTGCCAGAAATTAGCCATACAGCACCCAATAAACTATGCACAACCTGTGAAGAGAGCAGCACAGTAAACACAATATTCGAATGCAACACACAGTTTAAGTGGTTTCGAAAGAGATATGTCTTCAGTCAGCATTTAAAGACAGCAAGTGACTCTGTTATAAAGACACCCAGGGGCGGTTTATTCCACCACCTAGTTGCCAGGACAGAGAAAAGTCTGGATGTTTGCGTCCCATGTGTCTTGGGTGATGGAGGGTCAAGCCGAGCCGTACCTGAAGCACGAACGGCTCTGGGCGCACATCTGACTTTGACAATTACCATCAGGTACAAAGGAGCTGGACTGTATTTGGCTTTTTAGATCAGCGTCAGGGTCTGATGCAGTCTGCTACAGTGAAGGATTTGCAGTAAGGGTGTGACATGGCTCGGAAAGTTGAAGACAAGTGGAGCTGCTGCATTCTGGATCAGTTTCAGGGGCCTGATGGTATGCATGGGAAGGCCAGTCAGGCCTCCCCATGTACTAGTTCATAGTTTTGCATTTATTTAGGATAAGAAAAATTCTGTGGGTCGGGTTAAAATCTTAGCTTGGAATGCAAAATACAATTCAAAAATTGTGTCCTGTTTATGTATTGTATATCTGTTAGCGATGTGGTGTGCATAGACACTCACCAAGGCAGGGGTCTGATGGGAACACTGTCAGTTGATATGCAAGCTATCAGAGGCAACAAAAGAATCAGAGTGAAAAAAACAGAAACAGGATCAATACAAGAGATATACAGAATCAAAGACACAGCTTGGTAAAGGCTCATGAAGAATCAAAATACTTCACAAAGTAAAACACAGAATGCAGGGTTTAAATAAGCAAACAGATACAGGGATAACACACACCAGGTGAACTCAATGAATGTAATCAAGGAGCATAAAAGTCATAGGAAAAACACAACCGAAAAGCAGGCGACTGAGAACAGGTGGGAAATGAAGTATTTAGGCTGTACTGTAGAGAGCTGGAAGTCCTACAGAATAGCTGATTGTTTGTTTGTTTGTCTGTCTGTCCAGCTGCTCCTGTTCTTGGGGTCGCCAAAGCGGGTCAAGTTTGCATTTTGATTTGGCACAGGTTTTACACCAGATGTCCTTTCTGATGCAACCCTCCCATTAACTGGGATTTGGACTGGCACTACAAGTGCACTGCACCCCCAGTGGGCTGGGTTGAGCAGAGGGTTAAGGGCCTTGCTCAACAGCCCGACAATGGCAAGCTGGTGGTGTCGGGCCTTGAACCACTGTCCCATATTCATAATAAATATATACAGTATACAACAGAAGTGAGTACACCCTGGTGCATTATCGCCTAATTGTCAAACATTAAATTCTTAAAATTCTTGTAGTAATTGCATTATTTCTAAGATGAATAGTAGGTACTTGCTCTAATTTAAAATGAAAAACTAACGCTATATTATATATTTACTATATATACAGGCCCCAGACTAGGAACTCAACTGCGTACCTTTTATCATTAATCCTAATAATCTGTAAATAATCCGACTAATAGCTCAGTCGAAATAGAATACGTCCATATATACACTCCAAATAATCTTTTACATAGAAGAATAATAGCCATGTAAACACATGTATCCAATTACATTCCCAAACGGACAGTTTATCTACATTCTGCTGATGTGCACACGTCATACAAGAAGATTACAATCTTCAATGGTGGGAGCGAAAAACTGGTCAGCAGAGGAGATGAAGTTTATGCTTAAAGACATGAAAAGGTTCAGCAGGATTGACAGTCATAAAGCTCACAACAGTGATCTGATTAGACAAGTATTTAAACAAATGTGAATTCTTGGTGTAACATTTTGCGTCTCCTCTCTGACTGAACTTATGTGAAGCTCGTTGTCATGGTAACGTAGAGTAAATATTCTAGTGTGAAAGATGTAAAAGATTTAAATCGGATTGTTGAGTAAATTGTACATATACACACCTCAGTCTGAATCTGTAATCAGAATAAATTCAATCGGATTGGAGAAAATCTTAAACATACCTAGTGAATGTGTCATGGTTGTTAGTGACAGACAGGCTGGTTTGAATATTTCAGAAACTGATGATCTCCAAAAATGTTCATGCACAACCGTTTCTAACATTTATATGAAACCAAAAACATCCAGTGAGCATCAGTTCTGCTGGAGAAAAACCCCTTGACGGTGTGAGAAGTCAGAGGAGACTGGTCTAGACTGGTTTAAGCTGACAGATAGGCTAAATCATTTTTCTAATAACTGTGGTCAACAGAAAAGCATCTCAGAACAAGGTGCACGTTGACGTTTAAGGCATGCCAAAGACCACATCAGGCTCTGCTGCTGTCAATCAAAATACCTGAATCTAAGTCCACAGTGGGTGTAGACTCATCAAAACCAGTGAGCTGTAACTTGGAAAAAACAAACCCATGTCTACTGTAACTAGTTATAAAACTTATAAATGAGCAGGGGTACGGGTTCTGATTATCTGTTCTATGGTCTTCCAGCTAAATTTTATACCGTCCACTTTATACCGTCTTCAATACATCCAGAATTCTGCAGCTCGAGTTCTTACCTCCACCAAGCATACAGCACACATTACACCTGCTCTCCAGCAGCTCCACCGGCTTCCTGTTGAGTCTAGGATTAAATATAAAAATCCTTTACCTTATATTTAAGGCTCTACATGGTCTTGCTCTCCGATATCTTTCTGAACTCATCTCTTTGTATCGTCCTTACCTTCCCTTTCTCTCTCCCCTCTTCTAACTCTGGTCTCACCGTTCCCTCAAGTAAACTTTCTACCTTGGGTGGCAGATCTTTCAGTGCTGCCCCTAAACTCTGGAATTCTTTTCAACCGCTTCTTTGTAACAGCTCATCCTTATCTGCCTTGAAATCTTTCTTTTATCCTCAGTTTATTTTTTTTTACCCTTTATATTTAAAGCATCCTGGATTTGTGAAAGGTGGTATATAAATGGAATATATTATTATTATTATTACTATTATTATTATAATACTGTAGCAGTTATACACTGAAATTCCATAATCACATTATAAATAGTATGTGTAAATGTGCATGAACAGGCTAATTGGCTTTTTAAGGATTCCACTTTGAGTGTGCTCAGACATGCTTGTATAACAAATGCTAATTTAAGTACTACTACTACTACTACTACTACTACTACTACATAGTACATTTTTACACTTGGAATCTCCAAATACACAAGATGCAGACGTGAGAATATTTCGCCTCAAGCTAAAGTGTAATGAAATATCCAGTGGTATAGTCTTGCTTTGAAGTAACTGGTTTAATCCCCCTAGAATTCGAACTCAGTGTGTGCTGGTTTCCAGGCCGACAGTGAGAAAGCATGCTGGAGTGTATTGTGGTGTGTGCATGCATTAAGAAAGAGGGGCCTCCCTCTATTCCCCCATGAACTCCTGATTAGCTTTACTGCCATTTAAGTCTCATCCACTCAGCACCTTGACATTGGCTGGATCTTTTCCTGGCCTGCTTCACCTAAATATTTCCATGTTATTTCTACCGGCAGCGCTGTGACATTTTGCTGGAGCCCTCCAGCTTCATTTACATTTCTTTCCTTGTTTGTTTACGGAGACAGCCACTGCTATCCTGAGGTCTCTGACAGGCCTGGAATTCATTTAGGACTCCTTCCATGCTTGGTGAAATGGCAGCAGTGAAGGCGGTTTGGCTTACACTCACTATTCTCGCACATCTCCCACTTTTCCACTGGGGGGTGGTGGTTGTTGTTGTTGTTGTTGGTGGTGGTGGTGGGGGGGTTTCGAGCAAGAGTGTGATGGAGCATGGATTCACTTCTTCAGCGTAATTTCCTCAGCCTGTGTAGCGTATTAACTCAGAATTTCTACTGATTAAATTTCATACTTGGTAAGAAAACATGCTTCTTTTTCTGTTTTGCTTAAAAAAAAAAAAGGGAAGCTTATTTTCTTTGGATGAAAACTAACAACAAGCCAGCGAGCAGAAATCATACTGCATGTACCCAATTACTGTTGCGCATTCAGGCATGCGTCTTGGACCACTTGTGCTTATCAAGCAGCGGAAAACTGAGCACAAGTTAAACAAGCATAATTGGACTGTTATCAGTCAAATTAATCAATTAAAATCTGACACTAGCTTTGTAAGTGAAGCTTCTTCTGACTTATATAAGAGCAACGTGCTTGTGTGGGTGCACCCAGAAACTCAATAAAATGACTTTTCACCAATCTGACGTGAGTTTGGTTTTTTTCCCTCGGAACCTAGAGGGCCTACACTGATCCACCCACACCATCTCAAGCTGAATTGAATTAATAAGGGGAATAAAAGATACATATTTTAATGCAGTGTTGTGAGTGTGGTACTTCTCTCTGTAGCAGACTCGGGGCGTAGGCGTTTCTTTCTCTTTCTCTCTCTCTCTCTCTCTCTCTCTCTCTTTCTCGGAGTCACTGATCAGAGTGATGTGGTGTGAAGAGTAGATATGGTCTAATGAGCAAATCAAACCTATTTCTTTTGCTGCTTCAATAGATGTCTCTGCATGACAAACAACATCCTGCTCCTCCTAACTGGGAGTCACAGGAGTGTGTACAGGCCAAGGTCACTTTGATTCAGAATTGCTTGTCTACATTGATATTCAGACTATTAGAGCAAGAACGTCTGCAGGTTTTTAGAACATTTACATAGAGTATGCCATTATATTTAAATTTCTGTAGTTGTACAAAAATCCCTATTAGTTTTAGACAGATGCTTCATTAGTGATTTTAGATTAATTAAAAATGAGGATCATTTTTTTTTCAACCTGAACAAAGGAAACTCAAATTTGAGTAGATTTTTTATTAATTACAAATAGCTCTTTTTAAATTTTCAGTAGACTAAATAGAAATACCGTGATCAAAGTAAAAAGATGTGTTTTAATCACATACAAAACCAGATACAAATAAACAAGTACTATTTTTTTCTACCATTAAATTGGTCTGATTTGCAGCTTTACTTTATTTGAGCAGAACGTTTCTGCCAAAATTAACCATCCGTGCACAATGTGTGTCTGTGTGGTCACTGACTGTGGGCCAAGTGCAACATCATATCTGTTGGATTCATCAATAACAAAAAGGATTTACTACTTTATGTCTCTGTCTGTGCTGTCGCAGTTTTTCTTCGCTGTAATATCCAAAAACTAATTTATGTAGAAATATGAACTTGTGTATTAGGGAGCACAGTGGTGCATTGGGTAACGCTGTTTCCTTATAGCAAGAAGGTTGTGTGTTTAATTTTCCTGACCAGGCACAAAAGGTCCTTTCTGTGCAGTTTCTCAGCATGTCAGTGGGTTTCCTCAGGAGGTCCGGTTTCCGCCCATAGTCCAAAGACATGTAGTTAGGCAACTTGGAGATACTAAATTGCCCCTAGGTGTGAGTGTGTGTATGAATGTATTTGTGTGTGTCTGCCCCGCAATGTACTGGAAACCTGTTTATGGTTTTTGCATGCTTTCTGCACAATGGGTGCTAGCATAGACTCTCGCATCCCCACATGAATGAATGAATGAGCTTGTAGGTCCATTGCACAGTGGGTCTTCATTATTATAAATTTAAGATCGTACCAGAAATTCATGAGAAGTGACTTTTTTTCCAGCACTCATGTTTTTTTCATGTTTTTTTAGACATTATTGGGGACGTGGTAGAGCTTATGATTAATAAAAAATTTTTTTAGGACATACTGACTTGCGGTTACACAAATCACAGATATTGATATTAGGAGCACTACTCAGATAAAGAGACAGATTGTAACATAGTACACCTATAATTAACACAAATCTGTTAATGCTCATTTCATTTAATAAAACGTTTTAAAAGCTTATTGCCATTGTCCTGGCTTTTCAAAGCCATTGTCCTTGCCATTCTTTGGATGAGAAGGACAAAGCTCTACAGCTGCTTTATGGGCTTGTCTACATACATGTGCATGAGAAGCCATTTTTAACCATGACATGCAGCACACATATTTAAAATGCCACAGTCGCATACGTGCGGCTGATTGTTTTGTTCTATAATAGCCTAAAACGCTTTGGCTTAGTGAATCACAATGTGAATGTGCTGTTCAGTTGAATGTTTCTTACATTAGACATTGGTTCAGATGTGGTTTTATATAGTTCTAATTAAACTGTTCTACTAGAAAATGGTTTTCGTTGGACATTTTTTTCTTTATTGTCATCAAAAGATAGTAACAGAGGCAAGTGACATGTAGCCCAAAACCTGTAATAGAAAGCCCCAGGCTCATGTTCATATTTTATCCCAAAGCACAGCACAAATAAACAGGACTCCTTCAAACATGGGATTTTCTTACCTGGAGTGTTCCATTTATCTACTAATAAAGAAAAAAAACCATCCTATTTGCACAACTGTGATTGGATTGTCATCAGCATCAAGCACACATCTCCCCAGACTCAAGGTTTTAAAAAGTTGAATGCTTTTATACTTAAACACAGTTCAGCCTCGGCATGAGCTCAGCTCCCTCGGTGTGATCCTGATCGGATTTAAATGTTGTTCTTTGATTATTTACACCTACTCAACCGAATCCCTGGGTCTCCGGAATACAGATTGTGTTGCGTTTTGGTATCAGGTGTAAATAGCATCTGAGTGTTTTGTGTGCTTGTGTAACATCAGCCACACGCACAGCAGGTGCCGGCCATGAGTCGAGAAAGCCTATCAGGGATGTGTTAAAAATAAAAGAGTGTATAAGCTCTTGGGCCTTCCCATTGTATTTTTTAATATTTCTCCTTAGCGTTTGTAGTGTAGCAGGAAAGATGAAACAGCCCTCATGTTTTGTTAACTAGACTAATTTGATTATGTATTGTTTTCACACTGCTGGCAGCAAACATCTCTCAAGGCGCACTATGATTCACTGTCTTTTGTGATTTATGGGCTGTAAAAATACAGGCCCCACATTAGAAACTCAATGCAACAAAAGTCAGTCCACCTTCAAATCTTTAATTTTTTAAATATTTAGTGTGTTCACTATCAGAAAAAATTCTGGAGATTTTCTTCAGAGACAGTTTTTGAGCTGATTTTTTTCTGAAGTTGTTGTGTTGCTCTACCGTTCTCTTTAAAATGCCCCTAATGTGTTATACTGGATTCGAATCAGGCGACATACTTGGCCAGGTCGTATTTCTCACTTTTTATTTTCTTTCGAAACTCTTCTGTGATTTTGATAGTGTGCTATGTATCACTATCTTGCTGGAATTTTCCTCTTCTGCCAAGCTTCTGCAGACTGGGAGTCATCTTGTCAGCCGGTATTTTGGTCTATCCACAGGCATTCATTGTACCATTTATAAATGTCATCTTCCCAACACCTTTAACATCCATGCAGCCCACATCATCACTCCCACCTCCATGCTTCACTGTCTGCACTATGCATTCACTGTGGTAGTCCTAGTCAGGTTCATGGCAAACATGTTTTTTGGTCAGATGAGATCGAGATACATTTGTTGGGCTCCTATGGAGTGCATTTCCTAGTTTTTAATATAGTAAATCTACATTGTTAGTTTTTAATTTTACATAATTGCAAATACATACTGTGCATCAAGAAATAATGCACTTACTGTAAGGTGATACGAATTATTTGACATGTAAGCGAAATTGCACAGGTGTGTACTTATTTTTGTAAAATAGTATATAATACATAGGCTGATGGTGGACTTCGAAAGGTATGGGGTTTGTGTAGTTGGCAATCCATTGGACGCCTGGTACACCCATTTATGCCTCATTCATTCTGGTGGGTTTGACTTCTTCCAACAGGACAATGTGCCACCACGCATCTAGAGACACCAAATTCTGGAATTATGGTTAAAGGAATACTATTAGTTATATATATAAGACTGCCTGAATATTGTGTCTACATTCTCGTCATCTGTCTTCTTTCTTTCTTTCTTTCTTTCTTTCTCTTGTTCTCTTTTTCTGAAATACTCATCCTGGTTGGAGCCCTATTAACCTAATGGGACTGAAATGAGAAGCAGTGTGACTGTCATCTCCTCCCCAGGGCAGCTGGGTTAGCATTAATCCAGCCCAAATGAGTCCGAGGCTGCGCTGCAGTACTCCTCATTGCTGTCTCTGTGGCTACGGCATGCACCAAGTTAGATTTAATCAAGGCCTCATTTTTCACTTCACACTCGTGTGCGTCTCGGCTGGCTAAATTGAACCAAGCACAACACAGATGTAGCCGCGACTTCTGCCGTTCTTTGGCTCATTCTGACCTGCCACGGCCACCTTTACCGCTCACAGGTACATGACCTCGCTGCATCAAAAAGGATCAGATATCCTGCATCATTGTTAAGTGCCAAAACCCACGATAATTTGCTCCAGTGAAGCTGGTTTCCCTTTTCCCTGGTAGTAGATCCTACTATTGGTCATTCCTTCCTGAACAGAACACTACAGCTAATTATATGTCCCTTCCTTCTTCACTGCTGCTGGTCATGATGATGGTCTTCTATCAATGGAGATAGTTCCTTCCTGAATCATTGCAGCTGGTCATGTATTTTGTCTTCTACGCTTCACTGGTAACAGTTTCTCTGTCCTTCAATAGAGACAGTCCCCTCCTTCTTCAGTGCGGTTGGCCATGATGTTGGTTTCCTCCTGTATAACTAATGATGGTTCCTCGCTTCATCATTGCAGCTGGTCATGATGGTGGTCTTCTTTGTATTCACTGAAGATATTTTCTCCTTCCTTCCTTCACTGCAGCTCGATATGTCCTTGTTTTCCCTTTCTTTAATGCATTCGGCTTCTTTATCTTGACCTGGCTGGTTCCTTACTCCATCATGTCATTTGGTTACCCCTTCCATCTCTTCATCTGGTTTTCATTACTTCACTACATTTGGCCTCACCCTCTCAGCACAACTGGTTCCTCCATAATTGAAGCTTGTTTCTTTTTCTGTGATTGTAGTCAGTCTCTGCTCTGGTTTATGTGGTCTATTCCACTGTTCCTCACTATGTCTGGTTAATCCCTCTTATTCCCTCATAAGAGACAGTATGAAGCAATGCCTTTAAAGAAGAAGGGACAAGAAATAGTACACAATTGTAGCATCTGTTTATTGTTTGATTTTGTGTGAGTGTTGCCATACAAATGTCCCCATGAGTCCCTATGAGCTCCTCAGGCCAAAGTTGGTCTGCATTATGGATGCATCTGCCTGGAATATTTCATAACCCATGGTCATCTGGTGCAAAACCATGGTGCAGGGTGAACTAAAACATGTAACGTTACAGTTGTTTAATAATATAAATGATGATACAGGATGCTTTTTCACTTTCACCAAGTCACCATGACAGTGCCTGTATCAGGCATTTTACAACCTGTGGTTAGTCATTTATTTTGAACATTAAGCACTGCATAAGTCAGTTTCATCTTTGACAGTGATGTATTTTTAGAGCATCTACTGTCTTAGGTAATGACTGCGAAATGATGGCTATCCGGCACGCATCATCACTGTCACTGTCAATGACACGGCATTTATTTTTTGCATCCTCCTAGCCGACATTCAAAAATGGCACACGCTGTAACTCTTCCAATGATAATGAGAGTGCTTGGTTGCAAAAAATAGAATCACAACCGTAATTACAGTTATTCTGTGCTAGTGTACAGGGCCAGTGTGGTCAGTACTGGTCAGACAGTCACGACATGGAAATTCTAGCCCCTTTGTGAAACTGCATACCAGAAAAAGGACAAGGCTGTCACCACAGATATAGAAGTAAAAATTAGCTGTCAGTGTCGTGTCAGTTTGCTGTTTATAGCACAAGCCGTTAACATACATACATTGATTACATAGTGTTGATAAAATTCCAATAACTGGGTGATTAGGAGTGATTTCTAATTATAGTAAGTTTTGAGACAAGTCATGTATAACAATTAATACCTAGACGTGTGCAGGTGTTTTATTATGTGTATTGTTGCTTTTAATGGCGGATAGAACCATGTCAACTGTAAAACTAACACTAGCTAAGCTAAGTTTGCTAGCTGGAATGGTACTCATAATACTAATAGGATTGAGGTGACTAATTAGCTTGTTGTGCCTCTGCTGTATGTATGGTTCAGATCACATATTTGACAGACTGCTTTAGTCTTGTTAGGGTTTAATTTGAAGTGTTTTCAAACAGCAGGGCTTTTTTTTTGCCTTTCTTTTACTGCAGCTAACCTGAACAAAGACGTAAGTTTAGAGCTGAGAGTGTTGTGTATATTTACACATTTTAACAGTGCACTAAATTATAGTACAAAATGTGCTGACAAAGTGTATTCTGCAGATCACCTTTATTGAAGAAAAAATGAATATCTGAGACCAAAAATAATAATAAAAAACGAATACCTACCCAATAGCTGAATATATGAATAGCTGAATACTTGTGTGCAGCCCTCCAGTTATACAGTGCGAAATACACATTCTGTGTTATATGTTTACAAAAAGGTGCTTAAAAGATGTATTGTGATTAGACATGATTGCATCACTTACATCTTTTGTAGGTTGTTTT
>JAOVVF010000008.1:5230589-5241198 GCA_028565595.1 Duopalatinus emarginatus
TGGTGCAGAACAGCAACATGTAAAAACATCCATTACTGCAGCTTTATGTCTTACCGTCTGAAGAGCAGGCACATGATCTTTGTGTTTCTAAAGCAAAAATAGAAAATAAAATCTTTTTCAGTGTATTTATCTCATACATATGTCATACAATATGAAACCCTGCCATTAGTATTAGTAACACATGTTTGCACATATACATAAACCATGCAGTATTTCTTCCCCAGCTCACTTTTCCAGGCTCTCACCCTCTTTTTGTAGTAAATCCTCCATTTGTGATACTCTTTTATCACCACTTCTATCCGTCTCTTCCAGTAGCTGCCCTCCAGGATGATTGCCTGGAAATCAAAATAGACATACAGTAGATCCATTATAGATAATGCAGTGTGAGATCATTTTACAATTTAAACATTATGCTTTAATTTCTTTTAATGTACCTCAGGTTTACGATGGGCATCTGCTTCGGACCCTTCCAATGGAGTGATGAAGCCACATACTGGATTTTTCCTTTTCTCCACATCTAAAGCATTAATAAAACAAAATAAGGCATTCTCAGTACAACCTGAATGTTAAGAACATTTTTTCTATAAACAAAAATCAAATCAACCAACTAACATTTAATGTCCATGTTATTAAAGTAGGCCTAATGTTTTATCATCTTGACTGTATATTTGTCTCAGTATGTGATATATAATATAATATACACAAAGACTTAGACTTACTTTGCTCTGTTTTAAGCTAGCTATAGCTGCTTTTCTTGCATATCTGGCAGGATACTTTTCCACAAAGGTACAAGAGTTTTTTGCTTGTTGTTCCCGTTCCACCTTAAATAGCGTTGCAATAACATTCTGGCACCACTTAAGGTGGAATGGGAAAATTCGAACATGAGAAAAACCAGAATAACACTCTATCTGTCTTCTGACTGTCAATGTTCATAATAAATCTTTGTTTTCTTTGCCCTTTTGTTATCTACCTGCTAGGTGACATTGTTTGATTGCCATGTAACCAGCAGTCTATGTGCCAGTCTTCAGAGTTAAACGTTGGTGAATTAGCAAACCATTTAGAAATTAACTCCAGTGTTTAATATGATGTATTGTTAAAATTGTATTTGACCCATTTGTTAGACTGTGTGCAGCAAAGGATAAGCATTTTATTTGTACCATAAAAATCTAATTCTGCTCTGTAGCCACAAGAGGGCAGTATAAGAGCTGCATATAACTCCGGAGCCACATGTTGCCAACCCCTGACCTAGATAACAAAAAATCTAACAGCTATATGTTATTGTCAGTAATAACAGGGCTGTTTAATGTTCTATAACAGCAGCTCTGACAGTCGGGTTCGGCTGCTAAGGTTTATATTAATACACTCCTTGGAACATTTTATTATTCTTAACAGTTAGTAACAACTAAATCAAGGAGACTTGTACTATGTATTGCTACACATGGTAACCTGGTAAAAAATGAAAAACTGGTACATCAGTCTAATACTTGGTAGGTCCTCCATGGAGCATGGAGTACACAGGCTTGTACTTCCTGCAGAATAGTCCACAATTCTGTTGTATTCCATGATGTGTTCGATGATGTTGAGATCTGGTGACAAAACCCCAAACTCAGATAAGTGAGTGTTCCTCTAACCATAATTTGGCATCTCTATACATGTGCGGTGGCGTATTGTCCTGCTGGAAGAGGCCAAACCTATAATGAATGCAGAACCTCTTTATGTCTACAAACGTTTTTGACATATGAACTCTATGTGTGCTATGTAATGTTCGCCTGTCAGGGATGTTTGTAGATGTACCGGGGTTCCATGGATTTTCAGTTAAACCATTATGTGTTCCATGTCATTTATGGAGTCGCTGAGTGTAGCTTTTTGTAAGGAGATATTTATGGTAACATTTATGGAAGGAGTCTCCTAGTGTCTGTTATACATTGAAAGACAGAGAACATTTTGCACACATTATGGTTTCCTTGTAACATGAGTAGCAGGATGTTTTTTCTTAATTTTAAGACGGTGCAAAGATTGGAGTTTGGTGAAAGCTTGACTGTAGCTGTTATAGTCTAAGTAATAACAGGTACTAATTTGTTGCACAGACCTTATATTAAATGTTATATAACATTCATTCATAAATTGTAGTACAAAACCTGACTTGTTGACAAACTGTTTGTGGTATAATAGGAATAAAACATTTTGTGTAAAAAAAAAAAATGTAAAAATGTTGTGGTATAAAAGGAATAAAACATTTTGTGTTGTTAAAAAATTTTAAAATGTTGTGGTATAATAGGAATAAAACATTTTGTGTTGTTAAAAAAATGTAAAAATGTTGTGGTATAAAAGGAATAAAATATTTTGTGTTGGTAAAAAAAATGTAAAAATGTTGTGGTATAAAAGGAATAAAACATTTTGTGTTGTTACTGGAAAACAATCAACCCTTAACTGACTATTTTCTTATAACAGCATTCCCATATGTCACATAGGTAACACTATAAATTTCTGGGTAAGTACAGAGTAAGTAGCTGTTAAGTAAGGCGTAAGATAAAATAAGTACAGAAAAAGTAAAGGTATGATACCAGATGTATGTAGTTATTACTGAGAATCTTACAAACTTTTTACGAATAACACACGTAACTACGTTCCATATCCATTGTACTTCTGCGTGCCTTATTTTTAAAATGTTTTTAAGATACCCAGTAATAACAACATATATTTCTAGCATCCAGAGGCGGCCCAAGGCATACTAAAATTACGCAGCCAGTAAGGGCCCCAACACCACCAGGGGTCCCCCAAGATCACCAAGATATCATAATAAAAAATAATTTTTTTAAAAATAACACTTAATAGTAAAACGAAATGGTATTACAATATTAATTTACTTTCATAGTTGGCACACCAATACTAGGTTAATCAATGCTGCCACTGGGCAAATGCAGATATCTGCAGCTTAAGTGGTCAGTAAAGGCCCGGGCACTTCAGAGTATTGCATAATATCTCTTTTTCTGCAAATCGCAAGAAAATTAAAAAACAAAAAGTCTGCTCCCTGCTTAGGGTCCCATAAAGGCTTGGGCCAGCCTTGCTAGTACCATGCCCTTTACTTACTCTGTACTTATTTCTTCTTACGCCTTACTTAACAGGTACTCTGTACTTACCCAGTAATTAGAGGGCTATAATTTAAAGTGTTATGGTCACATGTTATTCTTTACTTAATACCACCATTCTTCAATCTGATTGAATATGGTAATCATTTTTAATAGTCCCTATCCTTTTTTAACGTTAACATTTGAGCTGGTATGTTGGTGGTTGGTTGGTGTCAGACTACAGGAACTCACATTGAATGAACCATGCTCTCCAGATGCCATTATTCAGACGGATTTTATCCCTCCACAGTAGCCTCAGACCTTTGAAGGATTTCCACTTAGGAGACACAATCTTGCCACTGCAGAAACAGAGAGAGAGAGAAAAGAGAGAGAGAGAGAGAGAGAGAGAGAGAGAGAGAGAGAGAGAGAGAGAGAGAGAAATTAGACATATCATTGAAATATGTCAAGGGGTTGAATATATTTGGCATTTGGAACAGTCAGTTCCCAAATCTCATGTGTAGCAAGAAAAATGGGCAAGTATAAGAATCTGAGTGACCTTGACAAGACCAAATTGTTATGTCTAGACAACCAGGTCAGAGCATCTTCAAAACAGCAAATCTTGTAGATGGTCCCAAGTATACAGTGGTTAGTACCTAGGAAGGAAGGAACCAGCAACCAGGTCACAGGAACCCAAGACTCACTGAAGTGCATGGTGATTATGTCTAGTCCATCTGATCCGATCCCGCAGAAGATCCATATAAGGATCTGCTGCTAACATCTTGTTTCCAGATACCACAGAACACCTTCAGAGGTCTTATGGACCCAATGCCTCGACAGGTGTTATTAATGTTATGGCTGTTTATATAGTGCAGTGCGAAAGCTGCACTTTAGCATATTTTAATCACACACCTGCAATTAAGCACTACCTCAGTGGCTCACCTGTCCAACATGTTTTCTGCACTTTACACCATCTCCTCTTACTTCCAGTGCATTTAACTCACCGATGACACAGAGTAGGTGGTGAGTTAAAGAAACTCAGAGCTCAGTTCGACCCGTTGCTAAGACATTATAAAGGATGATGGCTGACAAGCATCAGGTAGGAACATCATGAGCACACGTCTGAATGTCAGGAAGTTCAGAACACTGTGGACAAATGATTTAAAGGTAGAAAGCTGGAGCTAATAAACATACAGCCTATAAGGGCCAGTGTATTACCTAGAGAGACAAAAACAACTAAGAAGTTTTATTATAGATTGGGTCATATTAATTAAACTGCAGGTAGACGGAAGGCAAAGTAAAGATAATTTGACTGCCATCTAAATAATTACAGCTACATTTGTCAACGATATGATAATAATATACCTGTAAATATACCATTACCCGTTTTTCTGTGAGTATCACAGGTATTGTCAGGACATTTATAAAACTCACTTGACTCCAAGTAGTTGATTAAAATAATAATAATAATAATAAAATAAGTAATTTATTATACTGATTGGTTTATGGTTCATAGTTTAGATGTTTCACAGTTTTAAATATCATTGAAAGCTTTGATTGAACTTTTTGGCCAAATCTTAACATTTTGAAAAAATTATGAAAAAATGTGTTTAATTCAGTCCGTTAGAAATACATGTATGACACGCTCTATATCTATACCGAGTAAACATGAATATTAATCATTCTGAATTTTACAATGCTTTGTAAAATTAATAATAAATAAAAAAAGAAAAATTCATTTAACAATAAATGTTAAAAACTGTTATTTTCCCAGCATAGGTGCCCGAAAAGCTCTGTAGAAAACATTTTAAATTAACTTCTCATACTGCGAACCAAATAAAGAGATATTTGGCCTGCCATATTTAGCTATAAATCTTAATGTAATACGGAGGAATAAATTTATTTAACCTGTAAAAAAATACACATTCAGGACAGAAATATGACTGTTCACACTGTGCCGTAAATTAGTCCATGAGCTGTGGGTCCTTTGTGGTAAGTATTTATTTACTGCATTAGGATTCATTTGGAGTTTACCGACATGTCCTCTCTCTGAGTCATTTTTATTTTACTAATTACAGCTCATAATCCTGAACGCTGTCATAGAGAGCTGCCATAATTGTTTTGTTCCATCCATTAAGTAGTGTTAATGGCAGAGCAGTGGGGTGAAGAATTTCTGACTGTTTACTTTTCAATCCCTAGAAACTTGGATAACACAATCTCTCTCTCTCTCTCTCTCTCTCTCTCTCTCTCTTTCTCTCTCTCTCTCTCTCTCATAGACACACACACACACTTTGTGACATGCTAGAGATGCACGTAGACCTGTAGCAATTAGAAAGCAACAATATGGAGCAGTGCTGGCAGTTTTCTCAGCTCCGATTGCCATGCTGCTTTTACATAACGTGTTTGTCGGTGAACAGAAATGGGTTTGTGCTGTTCTGGCACGGTGGAGTGGTTTGGCCTCCGTGCTGCATTTTGAAAAGCCGGGAGTTTCAGCGCTACTCGGGGTGCCCACGGACATGGCTGAAGGCTTAAGCACGGGCCTGGGAACTGAACCCATCAACCCGCATCAGAAAAGCTGCAGGAGGAAGGGGGCATGGAGGAAGAGAGAGATAGCGCTGTTCACATTCAGCACACACACCATGTTAACAGGCACTGCTTAGGATTATCACTCCGCTTGGATCACATCTTGTACATTTGTTTTGCTGTGTAAAGGGTGAATGAAGGGTGCAGAGTGTCTTCTCTCTCTGTTTCTCTCTCTCTCTGTCAATCTCTGTCTATCTGTGTCTCTGTTTATCTCTCTCTCTCTCTCCCTTTTTCTTTCTCTCTCATTATCTCAAGGATGACTGCACTTTTAGTTGTGCTAATTATACACTGCCTTAAAGAATTATTGGCTTTCTTTATAAAAATGAGCAAATAAATGTATTACATTTATTAATATTTTCCATTTAAAAAAAACCCTGTATATCAGGTACAGTGCATTCAATTAATGTTAATTTATGGTTCTGCTATGGTAAATGTAACAGTAATTTGTTCTATTGTTTAGAGAAGCAAGTGTTTGTAAGAAGAATTGTGTCATAAGGTTTAGTTAAGGTTTCTTATATTACAATGGCTAAGAGTACATGAAAACAATCTAACTTGTTAACATTTTCTAAAAGTTCTCCAAAAGCTCCCATATTACATACAAAAAAACAAACCTGCAAGGAATATTTCTATAACCAAAAAAAAAAAATCATGTAACATAAACAACATCAACAATAATAATAATAATAATAATAATAATAATAATATATATATATATGCATTTATGTATAACATACCTTTAATAATAACAATAGTAATAATAATAATTATAATAATTATAATAATATTAATTATATTAATATTATAATTATATTAATTATATAATATTATATATATTATATATAATATATAATTATTATTATTATTATTATTATAACAATTATTATTTGCTTCAGTCCATATGATCTCTGTTGTTACAGCCTTATCCATTTTTTCCATGACTACATGCTTTTACAAATCAGGTATAAAATAATTTGGCAAAAACAACATTAAGCACTATTTGGGTCATAACCAAAATGACTGAAACAGACAAAACCTGTTCAGGAGTTAGATCCATGAGCACAATGTCGAAGTGTGGAGAACACAGCAAGGAGAAGGATGAAGAAGAGAATGAAAAAAAAACAACAACATTAAATATATCTTAATTTGACATGCTTAAAGAATTCAAATGTGTAGTTTAAATGTGTAAGGTTGGTCACGACCCCATCAGCTTCTAATTTACATACACTGTGTAGCAGTTTTAAATCCTGAATAACAGTATAATCATGAAAGAAATTAATTTATATAGTAAATATTTGATGCAGCCTCAGTCTGGTTTCTGGCACAAGTAGACCATAATGTTTATGTTTTTGTGTTTGAGGCATCTTCTGTGCACATGTCTGTGTATGTGGGAGTCTGTGTGTATGTCTGTTTCGATTATGTGTGTGTGAGAGTGTGTGTCAAGGCTATTAACCTTAATTTAAGTGTTTCAACCTTGTACAAAGATGCACTGCCTTTACAGCACTTCAGATGTGTCTCTGTGTGTCTGTGTAGGAGTATCTTGTCTATCTATTAGTTTTTTGTTTTTTGTTTTTTTTTGTTGTTGTTGTTCTTTATAATTACTGACTTTTGCTCCTGTATGAAAGTCTATTTGGGAGAATATTTTGTTCTGACGATGTTCCACATTGCAGGGTTTTTAGCAGCTTGCAGGGTCATTACAACCCTTTGCCTGGCGATCACAGACTTACAACAATACGTTAAAATCCTTTTTTTTTTAACACTTTTTCTCACAGCCTCGTTCTCTTTCAGCTTATACTGACATAAACACTGACACTGGAAGATTTTATGGAAATGTCATTCTTAAAAATATCTTTCTGTACATTTAGACTGTAGGTGAAGTAAGTTGAGGTGAAGTACATGATCACCACCATTTATTTAACATTCCATACAATAAGCAGTAAAAAAAAATAAGCCCACCTAAGGTGATGGACACAGTGGACACAGACACAGTGGGGTACAAAAATCAGAGACCACTGAGACTTTATGTCTCTGTGGATTTTCTCTGGGAGTTAGCGTCTCCTCCTACAAACCAACGGCATGCAGTCAGATGAACTAATGACTCTATATTGCCCCTAGGTGTAAATGTGTGTGTTTGCTCTGCAATGGACTGGTTGCCTGTCCAGGGGTTTTCCCTGCCTTCCATTCTGTGAGTGCTGGAATAGACCTCAGCACTAGCCACAACCCAGTAGTAGGGTAAGTGGCCTAGATAATGAATGAGAAGGATTTAGAATTTGAATATGAAATATTTAAAACAAAAGGTCAATGAACTAAAAAGTTTTTTAAAAAATGTCCAATATCTTGCATATTTAATACCCAAGATTCTGCATTATTTGTAGGTCCCTATTTAAATTTAAGCTAATATGTCACAGTGACCATGTTATCTGATTTGGTCAGAGTTTCCTTATGTCTAATCTAATCATGTCTGTCGCAGCTGTGGGCTTGTGGTTAAGAAACAGCCTTGTGGCCGGAAAGTCGAATCCTATTACCTCCATGACACCACTTAAGTGCCCTTGAGCAAGGCACCTAACCCTGGGTGTGCTCACTGCCCCCTAGTGTGTGTGCACTACTGTGTGTATATATTTATATATGTATTTCTCTGCATAGATGGGTTAAATGTGACGGTCAAATTCCTCTGTGTGTCAGCACAGTGGTCAGTGAGTAGTTCATTTGCTTCTGTTAAAGCATGTATTCAGACGACACTCTGGGTGGATTTGATCTAAAATGGATCATAAGGTTGTAAACAGTTGTGTAGAATCCATGCCATGCCGAGTACAGTGCTATTAAAGCAAAAGGGGGCAAACTTGTAAATATTTCGAAGGCTCTACTTTTCACTCTAGTTTCTGTCAGTAATATAATTTGTAATGAAATTTGATGTATGAGAATAGAAAAGGCTCTCAGACTTTTGGAGCCCAATGGTAAATCCATTGAAATCTTATCTGACAGAAAATATCCAACAAAAAATTTGTCAAAAACGCCTTGAGTATTTTCTTTAAATCGTCAATTAATATTGAATTACAGCAAACCTTGATATTTTCAATACCATGAAAAAAATGGTTAGTCTGTAACACTCTGACTTGCTTGATGTACCCATGTTCTTGTCTGTTTGTCAGTGCTGGGAGAAAAGAGAAGTTTCTGGAAGGTGGGGTATCGAATGCATTAATGCGTGTGCACTTTCGGTAAATGGCGGCGTATGCGATATGATTTGACTGACAGGCAGATCTCTAGAGTTAATGGCTATAACTCTACACCATCCATTTCCTCATGACTCCGAGTCCTGGTGTGTCAGCTGTAATGTGCCCCGAGAGACGTTTTTACTGATGCGATTTATGATTGTACACATTTAGTTAACAGTAACATGGCGTGTTATTTGATACTGTGTATTTGATACTGTTGTCCTCGGTAGTTTTCACCCCTTTTGGGAAAACTTTGGTTATTTCAACCTCCCCCCCCTTGTCTGCTGCCTGTGTCAGATGATCACATATGTTGATACTGAGATTCATCTCTGGGGAATAAGAAACGGTTATGTCAAATCCAGGAGGAAAAACACGAAAGGTTGGATGCTTCTAGTGCCATGCTGTGTGCTGGCACTTTGATTAAATAGGCTCTGTAATATAGTATAGTATTGGAGAATGTAGAGGTTGAGACTATAATTTAATAGTGTTACACTTGCAAACACAGGCTTCTTTCAGGCTGCACGGCTTTCTTAGTTCAATGTCCCTGAAGCAGTAAAGTGTGTGTCAGAGCACTATGATAAACAGAGACGACGGTATAAAACACACTCGCTCTCATTCACTCTTTTGATTTCTGTCTTTCTTGCTCAATCTACTCTCTCTCTCTCTCTCTCTCTCTCTCTCTCTCTCTCTCTCTCTCTCTCTCAGTTGTGGCTACCTTATATTAGAAATGACTAAAAAGGCTGCTATGTAACCATGGTTCAGCCTCATTTATAGACAATCCTCCAATTAAAGGCTTGGAATTGTTTATATTGTTTAGTTTTTTTTTGTTATTTTTCTAACTCTCAGAGACACATCTGTGCTTGGGGTAAATGAAGCATTAATTTTCACCTCACTCCCGGTCTCTCTGAAGGCTCCACGGCGCCAGAACGCAGCATGGCTGACTAAATGCTGTTGAAACATTCATGCTAAAATGGTCATATGCTCCTGATGAGAGCAGATGTGACATGTTTGTAAGCCGACCTACTTTTGCCCGATTACGTATTAAAATTGTATGACTGAACGTGGGGAGGCTGATGAAAGATGCAAGCATGGGGGGGTTAAGCCTTTGGCCTTTAGCGGGACGTTCACGGTGCACTGCTGGACCTTTTTAATTTATATTCACTAGAGCTTGTCAATGGGATTGTTTACAAGACAAAGCCCTTCAATGTTGGAAAGGTCTATTTCGGATCAAACACATCTATGCTTTATTATTTATTTTTAATGTATTTATTTATTATTATGTATTATTTAAGTATTATTATTTATTTTCGAAAATGTGTTTTTTCTTCTTTTTTTCTTCATTTTAATGCTTTATTTATTTTTTTATTGATATCATATTTTGTCTGTAAATTTGAGGTATATTGATTCTAGAGACATCCTAAAAACAGTGACCAGAACCAAATGTGTCTCAAATGTCTGTGACACAAAGCACAAAGTCTATATATATATATAGACAGTTCTGTGTAAAAGTCTTAGGCACATACAAAGAAATGTTGTAAAGAAGTTTTTGCTATGTGAAAGACAAACGCCACAATGAGCTGTAAATAGTCGTTAGTAAAGAAAGTCAGGATTCGGTGTGACTGCATTTGCCATCTCAGATTAGGTTGATCCTGTTTTATTAAGGAATTAGATGGTTAGTTTTACTGAGTGTCTTTTCTGGAGGGACTGACTGTCACACTTACTACTTCCTTTATTATGTTTTTCTTTTAATCT
>JAOVVF010000008.1:5284135-5301321 GCA_028565595.1 Duopalatinus emarginatus
CCAAACCACGGCGCCCGGGGAGCAGTTAGGGGAGTTAGGTGCCTTGCTCAAGGGCACCTCAGTCGTGTCTTGCCTTGCAACCTTCCGGTCACAAGACCGGTTCCCTAACCACCAGGCCACGGCTGCCCACGGCTGTCACTTCACTTTGTGTCTGGTGGACGTGAATGAGTTGGAGGCAAGCTGGCGCCGTCAGGTGCAGGTTAAGTGAAAGCGATGTTGTCTACCTTTAGAAGAAGTTCAAGGAATGTTTATTGGCGTATACGAAGTCAAGAAGACTCCAAGATGATGTTCAATTTTGTACTTTATTTTTGTCTCTTATTTCCTTGTATATGTAAGCTACGTAGCTAAGATGGTGTTTTTATGTCTAATACAGCGTATTGTTAGTTGTCATGGTTTGATATGGAAAAGACTTCAGTAAAACCGGTAAAAGAAAACCACATGTCAGTCATGCTACAGGAGGGAGTCACAGTTGGGAAGCAGTCATCACTGATGATGAATACAGTGGACTATGTTCTGGAAATATATCAGGACATCTCCGTCCATAACTACTGAATTCCAGGTCTTTGTATCCTTAGAAACATTACAGATGATGATAAAATAATAATGGTGCTTACTTAGAAGTTCAGATAATGTTATTAATATTGATATTGACACAAGATTATTATTATTATTATTCATACATTATTTTGAAATGTTGCACACAGTCTTGTTTTCTCCATATCTGTACTGTCTCCTCATATCATATTACTTGAAATAAACAATCTTCAGATAGATATGATTAGTAAGATTTTCACTTTTATAGGGAAACTTATTTCTAACTGTGCACAAGACAATAAACATGCACTTGATAAAGCTTTTTTTTTTTTTACAGGAGTATTCCTTGATATGGTGTTTGGTTTTGCTATAGTTTCCCAGGTTTTTTATGCAACTGTAGCATTAAGTTGCATGTTCTGGGTTATAGAATGTTTACCTAACATTAGTAATTTGAGAACCTTTGGAGAACATTTGATTTTGGTTGTATTAATTTTCCCCTAACTATTGCAATAAGTTAAAAAAGTACTAACATTAATGAAGAGCTGAAGGAGCTCAGTAAATATCTGATCAGTATATCAGTGCTTATTCTCTCAGTCCAATTAAACTGTCGATGTTAATACAGACACAATATATTGTCGAGCTAAAAATCTTTGCTGAACCCTATAACAAAGTTCCCAAAGTGAGAATATCTTTATAATAATAGAACCATTATCCCTTGAAAAAAGTAAGTAAAACCCTTTAGGATTCATGGCTAAAGACTGTGGCATACTCTGTTTAACCTCATTTCAGTGAGCTTTCCCTTTATCCATAAGCCAGCCTGTCATATGGAGATTATTAAATCTTGTGGCTTGGAATAGCTGTGTCTGTAAGAGTTTGTGTGGAATTAGAGATCTATTTTTGTATGTGTCTCCTTAGAACATAACCCCTATAAAACCCTTGAAATACCCCCACTTAATGATACCATCTGACAATTGGGAATGACGGGTAATCCTTTTTAATATTACCTTTAAAGTGACTCGGTGTACTAAATTCATAGTAAGTTAATCTAAGGTTCAGAACAGCAGCCTGTTTTTTTTAACCAGTTTTTTGTTCAGCATTTGCCAGATATCCATCCAATTCTGTTGAAATTTTCCACTCCCACAGCCCTAACATGCATCTCAGCCTCCAATCTGTTCAAAACCATCGTCCGCTAATATGCACAAAGCTTGCCATTGCATCTTTTCAAGCGTGATTGTAGTCCAGCAGTGTGTTTCTGTGGCCACATGGACTCTCTTATTGGCTGCTGTATTGTTTTGCAGCAGTGGTGACAAAATCATCCTGCCATGTCTTCCTCAGAGAGAATGCGGCCAATTACGGATGCAGCGTGGCACAGCTGGGCCTCCAGCTTCACTCAGAGCAGCAGGGTTTTCTTTGCACTGGAGAATCAGTGTTTTAGACTGTAGTGGTTTGACGATGTAACAGCTGGAGTTTGCCTGTTTACTTCTGATGCTTTCAGACTAAACATTACTGTTGTGATGCCCATGTCTGAGAGCACACTTGCTTGCTCAGTGGAATCTAAAAATTCAAGAGTTCACTGTCGATAATAATAATAATAATAATAATAATAATAATGATGATGATGATGATGATGATGATGTATGTGTGTGTGTATTGGCCGGATGGCAATGTTCGCTATTTTGCAAGTCTCAAATGCAGACAGGTATTCATTACTTGACTTGGCTCAAACTTTACAGGTTACTGGTTATAATGGTTGAACTGCCCACAGTGACACATTGGTATAGGGCCATCATTTGTCAACTAAAAGAGTGACCATTTCATTGATCTTCGCTATACTTCTCCTAGATGGTTCATCAGATTCATTTCTGATTTGGTGTAGGTTGAGTCATGGGTGTCCTGTTTTTATATTTTGAAGTGATTTTTGGTAACAGTGTAGCCATAGGGAAAGAATGGACTTGGATACCGTTAAACAGATTTTTGGGTCTTTTTACCAGCCTGATGAGTGACATGTTGTTTAATTGCCCAAATGGATTGTTGCATTAAAGTTGGTGTACATTGTGACACATTCAGGATAAGCAACACTGACATGTTTGTTTACGTGTTCAGAGCTTGTTAACAGTGTTGCTAATCCATTACTGTTAGGGTGCATTTCACATGTTTAGTGAAAAACAAACACTTTTAATTGCACTGTTTTGTAAATTTGGTGATGTCACAGGGGTGTGATAGTTTCTACTAATTGGAACTTGTTAATTGGTCGCCACAACATAATAATAAACATGAGTAAGATGACATTTACTGAATGGTCTTCTTAGGTATTATTAACTGTTTTGTTTTTTAGTTTTACAGCCTGGTGAGAAACTTTTTTTTTGGTCCAAATGAGAGAGAAAAGAGAAGCTGGTGCGGTAAAGCATTTTTATAGCTGCTGTAACATAAAATAACAGGAACTAGCAGGATTGTTTGATATTCCCTGATGTAAAATGTAAATATATTTAACTGTTCAAAGCATCATTAATGCATTAAAAAAATGGCAGATTATTTTGGCAACACCTGAAAACATAGTGGAAAATACTCAACTTCTGTGTGGTAATGTTTTCTCTTCACATCATCGTACATCACACCACCTCATCAATGGTTCTTTTCCTATAACAGGATGTCAAAGTGTGCTTTCTTCCTTTATTTGGAAGGGTTTTTAATGTGTTGTTTGCTTGTAATTGTAATTGTAATTGTAAAGTGATCTACTATAGAAACACTATATAAATTAATCAGCTTTTTTTGCATTATTATGTATGCAGGATAAAAGCCCATCTTTCTTTTTAATTTCTGATATTGCGTTTTTGAATCATATCCCTCAGTTTTTTAATCATAGTGAACTGGATTTCTTCAAACTGGAGTTCTGCAATGGTTCTCATAATGTAATGTTCTTGAGAAATACCTGCCATGAATTAAAATATAAAGATGCCAGTGACTATATGCCAGTGACCCAAATTAGTGGGTCTTGACCTTGATCAGCCTTGACCAGTGATTAGCCAATTATATGTCATATATTTGATTCTACACTACAAATTTATATTCATGTGCTGTGTGATGGTTCACTTCATGCAACAGTGGCATAGACATAGCCACACACACAACATGGTATCAGTGTAGAAGTTCTTGTAGGACAAGACAAGGTTGCAGTTTTCAGTACTTGCAAGGCCAAAGTAAATGATGGAGGAACAACTTTCTGACAAATTTAATCACCATCCTGAATATGCCCTATTTGAAGAAGCTAGCAAAAGCAAAGAGGTCTAAATATAAAACTGGCAAGAGCGAGACACACGCTGATACCGTCTGCTGTATTTCTTCAGCAAAGAAAAACCGAAGGTTTGTCCTGTTACCTAGTGCACATTGTTATTTATGAGATTTAAGGAAGTTCCATTAAAGAAATTGTCTGTTAGTAGTTGAAAAGTTAAAATTGTATATTTACATAATTAAATAGTTCTTAGAAAGAAAGAAAAAAATGGAGTTGGCAGGTGAGACCTTGGCCAAGAAATTTGCAATCTGTGCACTAAAATTATACATGACTTTCTTGCATTAATTAAATTCAGTAAAATCAGTCTGTATTCATTGTTGTTGAATGCTTATGAATAGCATTGGAAATTGACTATTTTATATGATCATCTGTAATTTCTGTGCTTACACCTTTAACTTAATAATAGGTACACCCTTATTTGACTTAGTGAAAAAAAAATCTTTAGTTTATTTATGTACTGTGCACACAGACTTTTGGACCCTACTATACGTTATGCTTTATGCATAATTCACTTATGAATACTACTGTATAAGGTCAGGGGCAGATCGATGTGAGCTTTAGTGGACCATTTAATATTCACAATCATGCATCCCCATTGACCTTGGTGGCGTTGTCAGGGCAAGAATCATACATCTAATTGCTGTGTATAATTGTTTGAGCTCTCGTGGTTTTATTATGCTGAATGGCATTGCTCTGCCTTGGCTAGCATAAGCTAATTAGCCCTGGCCAGAGGGCCGATGTCAGGCAGTTAATCAGCATTAAAAAGCCAGTTCGATGCTGTCCATAACAATGCAAGCCCTCTCTCTACTACTGCCCCCTCTGCACCATTGTCTGTATCCGGTATAATTGTTCGCTCTCAGGGCCGTAGCGTTTGATATTATTTTATTCTCCATGACTGTTTTGTTAAAACTAGGCCATTTGTAGTTTTGTCAGGTCTGCGGCTGGACTGTGCTAATTTGCATGCTGAGAGGTGGTTAAATGCAGGCCTGTTTGCCAGCTTGTTAGCGTTATAAACAGCTCCAAAAGGCAAGGGAACTGCCTTAGACTGAAATAATTCACTGACACTGAGCACATTCGCCTCGGGCCTTGTAAGGTGGTGTGAAATGTCTTGGGTTCCTTTGCTGCCCCGTGCTGCATCTAATCACAGCTGTATCTTTAGCATTCAGGTTCTGCTAAAGGTTAAGGAGGATGTACAGTGCTTTGCTAGAGGGCATGTTTCTCTGGCCAGCCAAAGAAATGTGAATGAATGCAAAATATAGGTAGGAAATCTTAAGATATTAATTCAGAGTGCAGTAGTACAATTAGAAATGATTTTTCTATGCTGGGTCTAAAACATAACACTATGTATACATTTATGTAGTGACATTCTAAGACCTTTGAGAACAGTGTGGTTTTGGTTTAGTATAGCTATGTGATTTTATGATACTCTGTCTTGAAAAGTCAATCAATTCCTTTTCCCATCTTGTGTACACAGACAGAGATATACACTTTAACAAAGGTGAAACAAAGTGCTAAGCAAATACTTGGTTTATCATGGCTTAGTCTGTACATCTCAGTGATATGTAGCGCTGCATGTTTCATTCTGTCTTTCCTTTGACAGTGACGGTTCCTACATAGCTAATCTCCTTTGTACAGCACTGATCTGCTTAAAAGAGCTCTGTCTGAGAGATCTGATATTCATCTGAGCACTGATTCATGGCTCGAGAACCCTTACAGCTCTCATAGATGATCCTGGAGGTTGGTGGAAGCAGCTGCTGTACATGAAGCTGATCGCCTCCTGATCGCACGTGCCACTCCTACTTCAGTGTTAAAGCTCGATTATGCGACTTGCTTAGAGTCGTTCACTCTCTGGGCTTTTATTTGCTTTGCAAACCCACTTTCCGGATTTAAGCTTTTCTTTCTTAGCTGCTGAATCATTGCTGTTGTCTTTCATCTGTTGGATAAACACTACCAAAGTCCTTATACTGAAGTCTGTTCACTCAGCAGCCATATTGGCAACACTCCCAGTCTGTTATTTCCAGTCATACTAGACCAGGCTCCAGACTATTTGAATATGGAGAGACCCATAATCTTAAAACAGATTGACAACATGACATTTCAAACAGAAAATATATATATATTAATGTATTTATTTATTTTATTTATTTCATAAATAAATATTTTATTTATTTAATTTCTTTCCATAATATAATTAATGAAATAATTCAACAGGTCTATTTAATTATTTTTTACTAACATGGTAACTGGCTATATTTATTTATTAGTGTGGTTAACCTAATCCAGCCACCATGAGCTGCCAAATTTTTAAGTCACACTACCTCTAAGATCAAATACAGTGCTTACATAATGTCTTCTGACTTCAATTGTATTGTCAGTGTGTTGTCTGCATGAACACTTCAAGATTTGATGTAGTTTTTTTTGTAGAACCCTATATAAGAGCCTTTTTCTTTAGAGATTGTTCCAAGTAAGAGTTATGAGTCTATTATTATTATTATTGTTGTTGTTGTTGTTGTTCTTGTTCTTGTTATTATTATTATTATTATTATTATTATTATTATTATTAATGAACCTATACTTGTATTATTAAAATAGAATGACCATTAGCAGTAATGCTGATCAGTTTCCACCACATGAATCTTGGAAGGTGAAAATCCTCTCCCTTTTTTAGGCAAGGAAATTTAAATGCTTTGCGTTTATTTATTTATTTAGTTGTAGTAAACGTTCCTTGTCTCTGATCAGGCTACCAAATGTGTTTTTATTCAGGAATATTTTTTTTAATGGCAAAAAAAATATTCCTGAATACGACTTTATTAAGATTATTCAGTAGGATACTAACTACATGTAAGTATATATGATTATATAGATTTGTTATTTGTTAGTTGGAATTTGTTTGAAACAATCTCACAATACCAAAAACCATGTAGTTTCAAATTTTCATCTTCCCCTGTGCATATAATTAGCAACAACCCTCTTTGTTCACTAGCACTCAATTAGTAAATTCACAACTCATAACATTGTGTTGGTATTACCTGGGGTGGATTACCTTGGCATTACCTTTGAATTATAATTTTTAATCTATGTTTGAGGAAAACATTACTTTTGATAGAGAAGTACATTGCAGAAGTACAATTCAAAAGTGACCCCATTGTAGAAAATCTCATGTGCTAGGGTCTTTTTGGCCCTGATCTCAATAGTCTGCCTACCTTCTATAGAATAAGCCTATTGCATACTTTATTACTGTTACAATTTTATTTTTTTCTTCTTTAAAGTTACCCAGTAAACACACAACTAATTCTAATAAATAATTCAGTCTAATTTAGTCTAGGGTTCTCCTGTAGTTATTTTAACAAGAACCTTTTTCCAGCATTTAGAGAAGCAAGTGTTGGTAGGTGGAAGATTTTCCAAAGGTTTTTTGCACGAGTTTCCGTCATGCCATGTTGTTACTGAATAGAACACAGATGATCAGTAGTAACTGTGCATGTAAACGTGAGCAGGACTTTTTAATTACTCTTTAAAGAACAAATAAAACCACCAGTCCAGTGATTGCGATGTGAAAATGTTTGGTAGCACGAGTTAGCACACCCAGTGTACCCAGTGTATATTGCATTAGTGCGTCTTTCACTTCTCCTCTAAAGAGATGCAGATGTGGGACAGATGGAATTGTAATTAAGATCAAAGTGGCGTTGGTGGCAGGAGACAGATCTGTGGTTGCAGGCTGCTGGTTTGCTTTGGGGAGAAAAACGAAACATATAGTGGTCTGGAACACAAAATGGAGTGTGGTCACTGGCTTTATTAGTTCTTTCTCTGACTAAGAGCAGATGAAGAGAAATTAACCACAGCTTTCAGAATTCAGCTGGATCTCTTGAGCTGGTGCTTTAGCCCATATTTTTCCTTTTGGGTAGCAGTTGATTTGGTGTTCTTTTGGCTTTTTTAAGTTGATTTGTAACTAAATGACTGGTGAAGCTGTCTTGTGTTATTCAAGTAATACGGCAGTTTGGTCTAAAACTATGAGAACCATGATGATTTCAGGGTTTTGTGTAATAGCTACTGCTCTCATGTTACGCCATATTGTCCATGAAAGTATGTGCTTATTGATGAAAATTGTTCACAGTCTGGGTCTAGACTAAATATAGGATTCGAACAGTTTACCAGTGATTAGGTTTAATGTTATGAAATTGGACCTATGTTTACATTGCCTGTCCAAAAAAAAAGGTTGCACACTAATATTTTGTTGGACACCTTTGGTTTTGATTATTGCCTGCATTTACCTTTTGCACCTTCATAACAATTCTGTCAAGAATTGGTGTAAAAATTATTCCTTATGATCTCTGAACCACTCCTTTACTATTTGATCCTGATTAATCTTTGCACGGTTGTTCTGCAATGTACCCATGCCAAAAATGACTAGTGTCATTACCTACTCATTCAGTACATTCAAGTGCTTAAATGATTTGATTTTATTGCTGCATAACATTGCTGAGCCTTGACCTGACAATTAAAGCAACTCCAGGCCATAGCACTGCCTCCAGAAAGTCCAAATACAACCAGTGATTTCATTTCTTTTGGGATAGCCAGTGTGTTATGTAAGGAGTAAAAGACAATATATGTAGTGACAAGGTTGTGTGGTACCTGACTTTGATTCTTTTTTAATAACAGCATAAGTGTTTTATTCCTTTTATATCACAGTTAGAACAATGCTATGTTGAGCATCAATTAAATCTGTTAATTAAAGTCTTACAGTACATTATAACAGCTTGTCACGAATGGAGCTTCCGGATTCGTGAGGGAGATATGTGAGGCCCCGCCCCCGCATTTGATCACGCACACCTGAGCCTCATTTCCGGGATTAATACACGGACTATTTAAGCCTGGCGTTTAAGCCTGTGCGTAACTCCCTCACGAATCTGGAAGCTCCATTCGCGACACAGCTATAAATTGCTGTTTATCTGAATCACTATTAACTGATATTAATGAGAACATTTTTTGTCTATTTTTAAATGAATAATACTATTTAAAAATGCAGCATGTTGGTCCTCCAGGAAACTGCGAGGACCCTTTTATAATAACTCAGTCAAAGCAGGGTTTGGATGCATATGCAGGTTTTAATGGCAAAGTTCAGTAAACCTGGCAGACAAAATTCAAAAGACTGCTTCAAAATCATAGTTAATAGGCAAGCTAGGGTCAGATGATCTACATACACAGCATCTGAGGTAAAGCAAAAGTTATAATCAAAAAACTAGGCTCAAAGACAACTACAAATAAGGTTTGGTAGCAGGCATCCTGACGTCCTGATGCTTCTCATCTAACTGAACAAAACAGAGGGCTTAAATGCAGGAACACAAGAGCAGGTGAAACACACTAAATATCAATATCACAAAATATGAAACAAGTTGAGAAACACAAATTAAAACTTTAGAAACTGAGAAGGGCTGGAAAAAAAATGCCAAGTAGACTTGAGCAGGGCAAGGGGTAAAGCCCTGACACCTACATCTTGAAGTTTCCCCTGTGTTAAAAAATCTTTAAATCTGACTTACACTGGAGATTCCTTCCAAAAACTCTGAATAAACAGTATTCCTGAGGATTCCTCACAGTCTTCATGTTATAACAATAATATTCTGGCTGGGCTTTTTCACTTTTTAGTTAACAGATGATTATTTATAGTCACACTATCCATGTCACCCAAATGAGGCCTGGTTATCTTTTAAGTCTGGTTCCTCTCCAGAGTTCTTCTTCCTGTGATCTCATGTCGTTTTTCCTTGCCATGGTCACCTCCAGCTTGCTCATCTGGGATAGAATTTATATAAATGTATAATCCAGATTACATACTTATGTAAAGCTGTTTTGGGACAATGTCCATTGTTAAAAGTTATTTATTATAATTGTTAATAATATTTATAATTGTTATTCACACATCTGTGTCACATAAATGAGGATGGGTTCCCTCATGAGTCTGGTTCCTCTCAAGGTTTCTTCCTTTTGTCATTTCAGGGAGTTTTTCCTTGTCACTGTCGCCACCGGCTTGCTCATTAGGGATAAAATTTCTAAATAATTCTATAAATGTATATTTAACCCTTTTCATTATTTTCTGTAAAGCTGCTTTGGGACAATGTCCATTGTTAAAAGTGCTATATAAATAAAATTTAATTTAATTTAATTTAATTAAAAGCACTATTATAAATAAAATTAACTAATATTTAAAAAACATGATATCAACTATTACATGTTTTTATAAAGCATCCACGATACAAGTTAGCAGCTTTCGATAGCATAATGTATTAGAAGGAGTATGTTAATAAATCAACACTGATCAGTCCACATTGTGCTATGAGATACATTTATTCGGTTACATTATAAAAGACTCACCACCGTGTTTTCTTTTCCTCATCTTCTTATTTAGACATTACTGAATTCTGCAGTAAAATAATAAATCTATCTAAGAGAAATGATCCTGTCCAATTTGAGACTAACGGTAGAAACACAGAAAAGAAAAGCAGTTCTTTTGCAGAGAAAATATACAGGGCTAAGACAAATTTCTGATATTGTGCAGCCTCCTTTATAAGCCAATCAAGTTTTCTTTCAGATCTTACTGTTATCTCAAGAGCTGATTATTTCAGACAAATAAAGATCAGTGCGCTGAGGGAGAAAAAAAGATCATTTTAAGATCTTAAATTGAGGAAGACTAAAAGAAGAAAAATAATATTTTTTGGGGACCAGAATCATAACAATATGAGAAAATAATCAAAATCTCATATTGATTTTAAACTGAGCTGAATTGTCGGAATCAGCCCGAGTATGTTGACACACACAAGGAATTTGTTTTTGGTCAATGGTGTCCACAACACTGTACAGACAGTGTATATATACTCTATAATCGACACACAATGTACAACATTGTATCAGGGGACATCCTGATCTCATGACCTGAAGATCCTGGGTTTGCCGCTGTTACGGCCCTAGGCCTTGTGGGCGGGGTGTGTGGGTTGTGGTCTTCTATTATTGTTATGGCCTTTAGCCAGTCATAACAGCCGAACAGGGCAAGACACAATTGAGGTGCCCTTGATTAAGGCACCTAACTCCCCTAACTAGTCCCTGGGTCCATGGTTTGGGGCTGCCCCCTAACCGGGTAGGTGTGTTTACTGCCCCCTAGTGTTCACTGGTGTGTTTCACTGCGCAGATAGGTTAAATGTGGAGGTCAGCAGGCTCTAGCAGTGCCAGTGAGGTTGGCTTATAACCTTAGCCACCGGGGAGGCCAAGGTGGAATTACATTGTGTGTATAACGAGTGACGTTTATAGTGTGTACAGTGGAACATAAGAAGTAGGTTTGTGAGCTGAACTTGGAGGGGAGTGGGTCTGGGATGCCAGACCTTACTGCTGAGTCTGAGTCTGAGGAAATTGGGTGTAGAGAAGTTGCTGGTCTGTGTGTGATTCAGGTAATAGCTGTAGTTAACAGTCAGTTGCTGGTTGGATTTTAAGCGGCCACTGTAACATAGGAGAGATTATCATGGAGGTAGGGAACGTGCTAGTTTCTGTGTGTGATGCAGGTAATAACTGTAGTTAACAGTCAGTTGCTGGCTGAATCTTAAGCAGCTACAGCAACATAGGAGAGATTATCGTGGATGTAGGGAACATGCTGGTCTCTGTGTGTGACCCAAGTATTAGGTGCAGGATTATCATCTTTCCTGTATTATTACTCACAATTTGCAAGCAAAGTAGGCACATAGTTCACGTTCACTTCCAGCACTAATAACTGTTCTGTATGTGCTAACAGCAGTGAACAGTTGTTATTCATAATCATGGCCTTCTGTATAATGAGTGCTAGGATAGACTCTAGTAGTAGGATAAGCAGCTTACATAATGTTACAAACTTGACAGCTATAAAACATCACCTGGTGTGTTTTGCTGAAAGCTGTGCCTACAGATTCCCAGTGGTGTGCCTATCATTTGTAACTATACATGTAACTGTGACACATAATGTACAGGTTATATACAGCACAAAATATAAATAAAATGAAAGTAAGTGTGTTAATTCAGGGAAATGATTAAAAGTTTTAAGTATGAGTATTTGTACACTACTGTATTTATGTCTAGGAGAAATCAGCTGGACATAAAAGAGTTCTTATTTTTAATTCTGCATATTTAAAAATTTATCTTATTTATACAACTGAGAAGGGTTAAGGGCCCAACAGTGTGAGCTTGGCAATGCAGGCATTTGAACTCACGTTCTTTTGATCAGTCGTCTGATGTCTCGGGCGTTTGTTCGTTTTGGCAAATCATGCCATTTTGAGAATAAAAATATGACCTTCCTTAACTTTCTGTATTGATCCATAGCAATCGATGGATATATTTGTGCTTGACAGCACTTATTTGTGCTTACTATATTCGCACAGCGCTCCTGCGCTTAGGGAAATGGCCATCTGACCCGGCATCTTTTTGTCAGGGCAAGTATGTTGTCGTGCCCTTCATAAGATCAATAAAGCAGAATTGACTCAATAAGGAATACACAGGCATGTCCCGTGAGGGGAACGTGGAAGTGCTGCACAAATCGGAGACCAAGTCATCACAGTTCAACTAAGACTATAATAATGTTTAGAATAGGGTTGCCTTTCACGGATCTGTGAGCACTGAGCTTTTTTCCCCACCTCTTAAGACTGCCAAGGGTATTATCAGGTTATTTAAGATCTATATAATAGAGCGGGATGTAATTTGGGTCTGATTTGCCGCTTCAACATTACGGCCATCTTGAGCCAAAATGCCGCGTGTAAGCCAATAAAACGTGTCAGGATGACTTTCACCCCTAGGGAAAGTGAAGGCTCTTCCTAATTTTCTGCTTGAGGTTGTGGATTTGTGGGGTGACAGATTTCACGCAGCACCTTCATGGCTGGTTAGAGAACAGCGGGTGTCAAAATGAACATGAACAGTAGATTCGACAGCACGTCCGGACTTTTGAGACACACTGGGGTGACTGCACTACAACATAGCCCTTAGAGGGAAATACTGACTTCAGAGATGGACAAATGAATAAATGGACACTTTTATGGATCAATTAATAAAAAAAACGTCTATCCTGGCAGGTAGGTTTTTGGTAAGGTTTTGGAAAGAGAACTATAAATGCGATATACGCCTACACAGTATGAAATGTAACCGAATATATATGCATCATTCAGATTGAACAGAAAAAAGTGGTTTAACAGATATAGGTACAGTTACATAGGTAACTCCTATACAGAAATAGGGAGAACATGCCAGGCCAGGCAATCAAACCCAAGCCTGTCTTTCTATGATTTTATGCATCTTGCTGTGATTGGATAGACATGCAAATGTGTTCCTAATAAACTGAGCAGTGCGATTGCAGGATATTTCAGTCATTTGCCAATCCGAGGTTTATGGGGCTGAATAATAATGTTTTCGGGCTTTAATGGATCCCCTCAAAGTCATGCTGAAAGTGAATAGATGACTTTAATGAGTTAACGGCCAAAATGAGAGCCTTATTAATGCTAATCAGACAAATGAAGGATTTGATTAGCCCTCATTAGCCGGCTGAAATGGTGGTAAATAAAATGGCAATGTCTCTGGAAAGGACAGGGTGGGGAGCGGTCCAGTGATTTAGCTCCAGTTTCTGACTTGGACGATGAGAGGGAAGTCTGGCTTAGCGTTCGGCATGAATATTTCAGATTGTAATAAAGGGTCGTTTAGCTGAAATGTCTCACAGAAATGTTTCCATTGAGAATCTTAGTCTTGACAAGAGGACTGCTCTGTGTGTAAGGGAGCATGTGTGTATGACGTAACACCTGTCTTACCTGTGTGCATGTGTGTCATGGAGAAGACGTGCTTCATGCATGTTGCCATGTGTGATTTACAGCAGCACCACTGTTGATCATTTCTGACATTAAGCTAAATCACCACTAAGATGGCCAGAGGAGACCTGGCATCTGCCTAGATAGTGCACAAGCAGTACGAGAATAGATAATAGGTGGAGGGAGAGAAAGAGAGAGAGCACTTAAAAACACATTTTTGATGGCTTTCGGTTATGTGTTCTTACCCTTCAGTCATCCTCTTTCAATGTTTGTGTATATGCTGTGTGAATGTGTGTGTGTGTGTGTGGCAACACTCTACTTTGAGCATTTGATAATTGAAGATATTAAGGGAAAATTACGGCTATTACACATGACACTATAACTGTACAATAGCTTTCTTTTGACACTGTTAGTGGCATCATCCTCGGAATTATATTTACTATGTGGTTGATAGCTTTGAAAACATTATCAGAAATGATCCAATAAAGCAGGAAAGATGAAGAGATGATGGTGGATCCAAAGAAAGAGGGAAGGAAACGGCTTAGAGGGTGATGAGTAACTACTGAGTGTTCTACTAGCAGGCCAAATAAACGGAAATTGTAAACTGACGAGACACGGCAGCCCTTATGTACCCTGTAGTGCCAGAAATACTGCAAAATACATAGGCTGGTGGTGGTATCATTATGGTATGGGGTTTGTTTCCATGGGTATGTCCATACCCGTTTATATCCAGCATTCATTCTGGTGGTTTTGGCCTCTTCCAATAAAACAATGCGCCACCACACATGTCTAGAAACAGCAAATTATAGTTAGTGGAAGTTAGTAGTCTGAGTTTTGTATGTTGCCGTTCCCTAAGTCACCAGATCCTAATGTTATTAAACACGTCTGGGCTCAAAACGCCTTTTTGCATACTCGGATGTTTTTTTTTTCTTCTCGATTTCGGCAGTTGTCCTCGCGTGCCATGTAAATTACCCTCGACTGCTTTTTGCATTTGAGTGAATTTTGCGCTCGAGTATTGGATGGGGGTGGTTTTGACAGTTTGGGGGCGGGCTCATGGCCGTTTCTGTCAGCAAATGCTATTGGCTGATGGCTCCTGGCGTGGTGGCTCACTGCACAGTATGAACAGCCTTTCTCCGGAAGACAAACATGGTGGACGACGCTCAAGTTGGTTATTTACTCGCTGCTCATGATTGGTTTGGCTCCTTATTCCTATATACGTTATATGTTAGCGTTAGCTCCTTAGTTAGCTTCTTATTCACAGACTGAAATTAGCTCCGTATTCCCAGATCCAGATTCAGTGAGCAGTGGTGAACGAAACAGGGTGCTCAGGTGTACAAAATGCTGCGCACATTGCTTTACCTCTTCACGGACAAATAAAAAGCACTTAATACAAAAAGTAACGAACTGTTTACCCTCACACTGCATAAATCTATTTTAAATCTTTACATTAAAAAATTTTAATCTCATACAATATATTATTTTGTTTATTTTATTTAAGTATTAAAATGCTTTACGGTATTTTTTTGCAGAGAGCTTTATGATTAAAACAGAATAAAGAGCAATAAAATAAGGGAAGATAAGATATTTCGTACAGGTTGTTCACGGGAGGAATATTTACGTATGCAAACTGGTAAAACTTGCAGGTTTATATTTTTCGCCTTGTGTTTTTGCGCCCCCTGGTTTTGACATTGATCTGATGCCATAGTCTGTTCTGCAGGAAATATGGTGTTCGTTGCCTATAGAATATTTCCGCAAACTTGTTGCATCCATGCCCCATTGGGGACCTAGCAAGAATTAAGACTAGGGTACCAGTTTTTCTGGTACTTCAGTGTATACCCTTACCTTTCTGCCTACAATATTTTGACAAGCTTACACTGGTAGTCTTGCTAACATGGCCTTGTTTATATTCTTGGTGTATTTCATTACGTGCAGATCAGAGTTGAGTGGGTTCCTTCTTCCTCTGAGGCACAGCTTTAGAGAGTGAATGCTGTGCTGATTTCCATACCGCTAAACCAGCCTGAATGCTAATGCATTGCGTGGCACCATTCTTTCAGCTCTCCTCTCAATCAGACACCTACCCCACAGCATGATGGATGGGCACCCGACTCCGTCTGCAAGTGTGTGTATGTGTGTGTGTGTGTGTGTGTGTGTGTGTATGTGCGCAGTATTGTTTGTGCACTGGAGAGTGTATCAGAGTCAAAGGAGCCTCTATTTGAATTGAGACATGTCCCTGGTTTCTCAGTAGTCACTTTTGGCATGTACATGGTGGACTCAAGTGGACTCCAGCGGCTCTGGCTTTGCTCTCCTGTCCTGTGCAATGCTGACATGCCCGCTGTCTGTCCATGGGCCCTAACACAGCTGTCCTTGCTCCGTGACGAGGGTGACATTGGCGTCCATGTGCTGCGGTGCGGGTGACATCGGTGTGGGTTCCTCGCTGCTCTGCTGACAGCGCTCCAGAGGGCTATTCGCACTCCGTGAACCGAACAGATTGTCTCTTTCTGTCCTGATATGCACACTACCAATCCTCACAGACCCTGGTGCCTCACACCCTGTCAAGGTCTTTATTATTTTCCCAAATGCACTCAAACGACACTTAGACACACACACACATACACGGGTGCACTAAGAGTGTGACTCGGAGGGTAATGTTTTTACCACAGGTCAGGTCTGATTGCAGGTGCTGACGATTGCTATGGTGGAGAGGTCTAGCCATGTTTTTAATCTCTTTGGGAGGTCTCGTACTCAGTTAACTGACCTTGACCCAGCTGGACGGATCTAGACGAAGTGTCGGGTTTGTAAGAAACCCAGCTGTTGACTTATGCTTCTCATGGCATAATGATTAGGTATTGCATAGTTGTTGCGTAGTGTATGACATACTGACGAAATGGACACTTTGACCTTATGACGGATATAACAAGCTATTCCCTCATCAGAATCACTTTATTCTCTGTCTTTTAAGACAGTAACCCAGAAAAAAACAAAACCAAAACCAGGAAAACTTAGCAGACACTCCACATAAATGTATTAAAAATGTGTAATAGTTGATATAATGTGTTGTTTATTTAGCAGTTGGGAAACTCTCCAGTATGGCAACGCCCTTTGTAATTGGTTACAATAGAAAGAATACCATATTAAAATGAACACATTAAAAAATAATATAAACCTTGCAGCCAGAACTATCAGGAGAACTGGCACACGAAATGACTCAATGTTTTCTGACTGATCAGAATCGTACAATCAACCACTGTGCTATGAATAGTATTGTTAACTAGTATTTTTTATCTTTCCAGAAATATATTAGAAGATATGGTTTAAGATTTAAGATTTTTATTTGTCGCATGTATTTGTAGCTGGTAAAACAACAGTGAAGTGTAATGTGGCTGCTCTGAAGACTGTGCAAGAGGTAGAATAAAGATAGTAATAAAAAATCTGCTTAAGCAAAATAATAATAATAATAATAATAATATTTATTATTATTATTGTTATGATTATTACTATTATTATTATATAACATAATAATAATAATAATAATAATAATAATAATATTTATTATTATTATTATTATTATC
>JAOVVF010000008.1:5309925-5320669 GCA_028565595.1 Duopalatinus emarginatus
GGCTAACATGCTGTAAAGTAAATGGAGGAGGCTAACCTGCTGTAAAGTGAACAGCGGTGGCTAACATGCTGTAAAGTAAATGGAGGAGGCTAACCTGCTGTAAAGTGAACAGCGGTGGCTAACATGCTGTAAAGTGATTGAAGGATGCTTACATGCTGTAAAGTACATAAGTGGGATTCATTTGCTGTAAAGTTAATGTTAGGGCTAATCTGCTGTAAAGTAAAAAAAAAAGGAGGCTAATCTGCTGTAAGGGGAACTGCTCTTAAATGCTCTTAAGTAAAAGGGTGAGGCTAATCTGCTTTAAAATGAAATGAAGAGGCTAACATACTGTAAAGCGAATTGAGGGGGTTAACCATGACTAAAGAAGTTTCAGTTACTGCAGAAAATGCTATGCTTAAATTTTATGACTGAAAATTCAGTTTACACTTGTCCCAGTGGTGTAACCCTTCCGATCTATTAGCAAAACTCGAAAACACTTTTAGCCTATTTTTTTCCCCAACCCACTTATATTAGTTGGATATTGTTTGCTTGGAAATCAGTTGCCCCGTTTGTGGAGTGTGTTCTCACAGTCATTGTGGTACTTGAAAATAATTGACGATCTTTAGTGCGATGTAGTTTTTACATTAAGCAGTTGCACAATTCAGCACCAAATCAACAAGCAAACAAAACACAACAAAAGGCATCTAATTACAGCGAGCCATCTTTCGAAGATTTGGGCAGTGTTACTCTTTTCAGTATTTGTTTTTCTTTGCTGATCTTCATTCGTCTTAATAAACAGCAAACATTTGTTCAGGAGCATGACATGGAGTTGGTTAAATAATTTGTAGGCAAAATAATTTGTTTTTCCTGTAGAAGTCCCCATGCTAAGAGTTATTCATGAGGTTGTTGCTTTCTTTCTTTCTTGTCTTTTGCTTTGCATTTGCAGCTCAACTGGCAATGGCTGCAGGCTCAGAAACGCGAGATGTGAAGCTAATGTGATTTGTTTCTGTAATTACCTGCACAAGCCTTTGTCAGCAGTGTCACTAAAGACGCTTCTCAAGAAAGCTGAGTTGCATGCATCTACTTTAGCACAAATGCGAATTTTATTATGAGTTTGATTTTTTTTTTCATGCTAAGGTGCCACCTATTCTGAAACTAAATAGTATTTAGTAGCTTGTGGGATTGCTTGAGACTGCATTTTGTGCAGTGTACTACTCTACTTGTTTTTTGTGTTTTTTTTCCTACTTGGTGCTGAACATGTCCTTAGGAATTGACAAACCATCTAACTTTGACTGATAATTGAAAGTAATTTGAGGGTAATGTTAAGTTATAAGTGATGCAACTTTCATGTATTAAAGGTACTAAAGGTAAGGTAAGCATACAAATAGTACTCTTTAGTTTTTCATTAAATATTTTTTTCCTCTCAAATATATATGGGATAAAATTACTGATACTGCAAAAAATTATAAATAAATGTAAATTATTGTAAATATTGTAAATTAAATGTAAACTATTACTTTTTGTTAATAAAATCCCTAATTTAAAGGAGGAGGCATGGCGTACACATATAGACTTAAAGATTTCTCGAGATATGGTGTATGTAGACGGCTGACATTTGGAGAGTATATAGCTGTATTATTTCTCTAAAAAATGAGTCCATGTTTGCCAAAATATGTTTAAAAAATTGCGATGCTATAAGTAAAAGAGTGTTGTTTGTGCAGAACAGGCCCGATATGGGCGCCCTCGTAGCATGGGAAGCATGTCTGGTTGTTGACACATGTGTAATGTTATCAGATGTGTCTGTAATCATGTTCTCCCATACTGAACAGTAAGCGAAAGCAGTATGCGAGAACGGGTAGTGTGTCAGAGTACAGAGTATTTATTAAACAGTCCCTAGATAATGTACTACATCGGGAGTAGTATGCAGTATGCAAACACAGCACACTGTGGTCCAGTAATTTATCCTTTAATTCAACTGGAGCTCCAAAGTTGTTTGAAGCTGAAGGAGAAAAATGGCAAAGTGGGGAATAACCAGAACAAGAAAAATGTTATGATAATGTACAACCCCAAGTAATATTATAAGTGGCTTTGTGGAGAACAGATTTTGTCTGGTTTTATCAATGTAACTTTTCTCATGTGATTGAGATTGCATACATACTGCACGCTCATGTACTGGAAAAACCTATTGATTTACCAGTTGAGTACTGTGCACTGGATCCAGTCTAGTAAGAATGCCATTTTGGACACTGCCATTGGTGTTCATTACTCCAAACCAAAGAGCATTCAGTGCAAAAAAGACAGTTGCGGTTGTTGAACTTCAAAAATCAGGTAATGCATATAGAAATGCACTACTAGCTGAAATACAATTAGGCATTATTCAGACCATAATGAAAAGTTTCACATTATAACACAAATTACATCACATATTCCAGCTTGTTAAGAAACTGGGGTCAGAACACAAGGTCAGCTATGATACAGGATTAAGGGCCTTGCTCAAGAGACCAGCAGTGGCAGGTTGCCAGTGTTGGGTCTTGAACCCCTGACCTTCTATTCAGTAGCCACCACTGCCCAGGAATTTGCACAGTTTAGTTGATCTTTGTATACATATAATAATATTTTCTCTGTAATGATATTTTGCCAGTGGTTATAACATTGGACATCTGATCATAAGTTCAAATCTCACTATTACCAAGCTGCCACTGCAGGCCCCTTGAGCGAAGCCATTAACCCTAAACTGTTTGGCTGTATAAAATGAGATAAATGTAAATTGCTTTGAATAAGGGTGGCCACTGAATGTTGCAATGCTGGCATGTAAGATGGCAGACAACATTGAATATTTGTAACCTCATGTAAGATGGGCCTTTATACTAGTTTAGGAGCAGATGCGGGGGATTTGGGATATTTAGGGGGTGTCAGAGTGCCCTAGCTATAATCCTGATGTGTGATTATGAGGATGTGCACGCTTTGTCTGTACACCACAGCTGTATGACACACTGCTGGCAAGGTACGATTTAAATCCCTGCACATTAAATCTTAATCACAGGAATAAATTAGACACCTGGCATAACACATTTCCTGTTCAACATGAGAAAAAAGCACACACTTGGACTCACACACACACAATTCCTTCTGTATAGCATGTGTTTTACATTTGGGGCTAGGTGACAAAGTCCAAAGGCAAAAAACTAAGTCAACAACATGAAGATGATTAAGAAGCAGCTGACATGGTTTTAAGGATTACATTTCATTTATATAAAATGACCTTTTATTTGAGTTCAAATATTAATCTTTGATTATATTATTAATCCCCTCATATGGCATTTGCAAGATAAAAAGAGGGCATTTTGGCTGTGCAGTTCTCTTTTTCTTTTCTATCTTCCTCCACCTTGCTTAGCCCAATGCCTGTGAAATATTACACCCTTCTCAGACCTGACTCGGACAGATTTATGGGCACTTGGCTTCACATGGTGCTGATATCCAACCCAGGGCTAGAATTAAACCCAAAGCTCCACTCTAAGGTTAATTGTGATTCAGTAAGGCCTGTTGCTTTGCCATGTTGAATGCTATAAGGTTGAAGTGTGCACTGTGGATAGAAAGTTACACTGTGTTCAACTGCAGTCTGTTTGTACAGTAAATACTAGGCATGGGATGATACAGGTAAACACATAGACATATGTCAATACAAGCTTCACAATATTGATATAATAAAATATTAAAATGTAATACTTTTATATTATACGGACGACATGATATAAATTAATTGTATTGGCAGATCAGGATTTATAAGCTGTAATTTTCTGCTTTACTGAAACATTCTTTTAATCTTTTTCAGTGTCATAAATATGTTGGCAAAAATTATTTAGATTAAGCTAAATAATGTAACATTGTAACAAATCCTACTGCTGTCCAACGTATACTTAAAATGCGCAGGTATTGCCAGCACAACACACAATGCACTTCAGAATCATTTTTTTGGATGTGAGTGTGACTTACAACAAGCACAGCACACAGGTGTTCATTTTAACCTCTGAGTATCGTCTGAGAATTTGAGGTTAATTTATATATTAGAGCTTGTTTTCTACACAAACAAGTGAGAATCCAAGAAATTTGAACACTCAGCATTATAAACCTTGATAGTCCATAAATGAGGAGACATAAGCTGTGAGATTCCACACTAAGTGGACATGTAAAAACCCAAATGACTAGTCTTCACCAGCCTCCCTTTATTCAATATAGTCTTATTTTCATATTTCTTCATTTTTCTTCCCTATGACTGTAGTAGTTGTGGACTTATGGTTAAGGAGTTAGCCTTGTGACCGAAAGATCGCCGGGTCAATCCTCACAGCTGAAAAGGCATGAATGAAATTGTGCTCCCTGGGCCATGGATAGGGTTGCTCACTGCTCTGGGCACATGTGCTCACTGCCCCCTAGTGTGTGCATGTGTTTCATTGCATGCATGGGTCCAATGTAGAGTTCAAATTCCTCTGTGTACAAGCATGATGATGGTTCTCTTTTTCACTAATGCACACGCTTCCTCTAATTACACACAGACAAAGTTTAGACACATATTTGATGATGGATGGATGGATGGATGGATGGATGGATGGATGGATGGATGGATGGATGGATGCAGCAGCAGGAACATATTAACTCTATACATAACTAACACAACCATAGGAGGAAAATAAAAATAAAGAGAAACAAGGGAATTAAAACAGTAAAAAAAAAATGGTAGGGATGTGCAGGGGCACTGCTATATACAAATATGGAGTAAAACATAATAAGGAGGGGAAACTGGAATGAATAAAAGAAACTATAAATAAAGAAGAACTAGAGACCTGAAAAATAGAGGATAAATCTGGAGGAAAAACAGTATTTTGTCTATTGAGTGTAGATAGCAGCAGCATCATTATTGAGTGTTTACTCTGTATGTACTGTGTCTCTCTTATGCACTTTCTTTCTTTTATTTCAGTAATTTTTACTCATACATGCAAACCCACAGTTAGTATAAGTCCACTGCTCCATGACTTGTCTTCTGTCCTGTCTCAGTGAAGACATGGCCTCTCTCCAAACTAGTTGTAACAGCATGTTGATTTATGTGCGCATTGCTGTGATGTGACGATATCCCATTTCACTACTGGCTGAGAGAGATTGATGAGCTCTCGCTCTGGCCCCTGACACACACACGTTTAGAGACGACGGTCCGGCTTTCCGCCACTGTCTGCTATGATTGCTTTTGAGACCTTTGAGGAGTTTAAGATGAATTACTCCAGAGAGTGGCCAACAAGGGGGACGCAGGTGTGTGTGTGTTCATGCAATCCTCCATGTGGGTATACATTTGTGAATGTGCAGTGGGTGTGTTTGTGGGGAATGAAAGCACAGCACAGTTCTCTATTCCGGACACAGTGCCTGGGGTTATATACCCTGTCTTCACTTCTTTATAATAGTACTTTCTTATAATAATTTTATAGCATACACACACAGACAATTTTTTGGTTCCTTGTACATTCTGGAAACGTTGTGTTTTGGTTACAGGGATGATCCTTGAAGGTTTGTTTGGTAGTCCTATGGTTGGCCAGGAGAGATTTTTGTTAAACATAACACTAGTTTTTGTTGCATATTTTGGTTTCTAAAACATTTTCCTAACACTTGTAATGTGGGTACTTTTGGAGAGCATTCCAATTTACCTGTGCTGATGTTCCCTTAACCATTGTTATACAAGAAAACTTTGGAAAACCTTAAGACAACATTCCTTTTATAAACACTTTCTTCACTAAACTATCTCTAACCAAAGGAGGACAATGAATAATGTATTGTTTGTTGGGGCACACACAACCCAGATAGCAAATGAGTCATGGCCCACATCTGACCCACACTGAGTACTTCATCCAGTTGGGCCAGTTTTGGTCCAAAATGTAAATCATTTTACATGGTGATCTTCATGTCATGACAAACTTTATATGTGGAGGCTAAACTGGGGCTAGTTTTGGGGTCACGTATAGGATTGTGCTTAAGGAGACAGATTTAGGACCAGAAGGTCCCTGGTTCAATCTCTGCAACCAACAATGTACCTAAGTAAGGCACTTAACCCTCACTAACCCCCAGCTTCTCCCCAAGCACTACTATGTGTAGTTCACTTTCACATTTGGCCTACAATACACATGCCATTGCCATAACTGGCCCGTAAGTGCCTTAACTGGGCCCTATTTGGTTCAGAATCATCTGCTGTCTGGGATGCTGTTTTAAATAAATAAGCATTTTCTTTGCTACTGTGCAATAACTTATTAAATTAATAACTGAGTTTACAAAACTGTGGTCTGTTTGATCTATTTTGTAAGCTATGTAGTGATCTACTTTGGGTTTGTCATGATTTCTTATATAAGGTTTTGATGTTTTCTTTTGCACAAGTTTAAAAATATTAACTGAAGCTTTCAACTGAAGCTTTTTCAATTAAAGTTCAGTGAGAACTTTAAAGTCTTGATGATCACACACACAAAAGAAAATCAATATAAATTAATGCATTTTTTGCTCGAACGTAATAAAGGCTGTTTACTTCTGGACTGCATTAATATCCCTGCAGTAATTATTGATATCTGCAACTCTTTTAATACTATCTATGCAAATTTGCTATAGTCCTGTGTTGATAGAATAATAATACAGGCTGCAGTTTTGCCTCAGTTCAGTTTCCATTCAATTACACGCCTGTGTCCAAAACCATGGGCAAATCGGAGATGCAAGAGCTTTACAGCTGAGTGCTTTTCCCCCCAAAATCCTGAAACAGCTACGACTTATGCTCCTGCTACACAGTACACTGCCATTTCAATATGACTTGCAAAATATTTACAACAAACTGAAAATGTGACAGATAAAGTTTAACTGTCTTAGTCATCAGTTGTTGCTGTTGTTTTTCTTCTTCTTTTTCTTAACGACAAGGCTATAATTTATCAAAACAACCACTTGAAAAGTTCCATCATCCATTCTACTAAAAGAAAGATCATATTATGACAAAATGTTACTACAAGTTTATCCAAGTACTCAGAAGTATACGACAATTTACTAACTTAAAACCTATGATGAAAATAGGACTGTTTTAAATTGTGAAATGTTTCTACATCCTCAATATGAATACGTTTTAAACATTTTAAATTCAAAAAAACTATAAAGCTCCATTTACTCAAATCTGTATTGCCTTATTTTACTATGTAGCACTTTATCCAACGCTTGACATATAAATGAAGAAAAAAAAACCCACAAATGATAGTCTATGCGTTCTAAAAGATGTGGTCTCTGTCTGCAAGGAGTGTGGGATGTTCTCCTTTGTGTCTTGCGGATTTTTGCCATGTGTTCTGGTTTCTTCCCACCTCTCAAGAAACACACGTGGTAGACGAATTGGATGTGTGTGAGTGTGTGGTTGGGTGATACCTTTGATAAATTGGTGCCCTGTCCAGGGGTTATTCCTGCCTGGTGTCTGATGTCTCTAGGTTGGCTTCGGATAAAACTGTAAACCTGATGTACGAAGCGGATATGAGAATGACTGACTGACAAACAAAAGTGTACCCTGAAAAAAGATACAGTTTTCCTCATTAAAATTTACAGTTTTTCAAAATTTCAAATGTATTTCAAAATGACCGTAAAATCTTAAAATATATATATATTGTATATCAAGATTTAAAGTTTTATTAATAGTTTTATATAAATCTATTAATGGAATACAAGAAATATTGATTTTAGGCCTTTTAAACCAACACTAACCCGTAAAAAAGTATTCTTTATTGAGAAAAGAGCAGCTTTTACAGAACAGAAGTTACATAATGTAAAAGTAGAGTGAACCTACACTTAGTCTACATTTAACTTTTTGTATGTAAAACATATAAAAGTCTTAGATTGATGGTACAGTTTGTAATAGCTATAGCAGTTAAGCTGTGGGCTTGTGGTTAAGAAGCCGGCCTCATGAATGAAAGATCTCTGGTTTGATCTCTGCTAATGCTGTAATGAGCACCCCAATGGTTTCACTCTCAACACTTTTATTATTTTAAATGTTAACTTTGTTATAGATTTTTTTTTTTACATATTTTTTGTTTTGTTTTGTTTCTTACATGTACTATGTTTCGCAAATTTTCATTTTCATCAGCGACTTAAAAGTAAACCAAATTAGCCCAATTGGTTTTTATGCAAATGATTAGGTATGTATAAAGTTAATTCAGTTATCCCTGACAATCTGAAACCCTTCCACACAGTTCATACAAGCAGGCCGTGGGGCAGAGATATCAGCTATTCGTCCATCTACAGGACATCCCTGTGGTCTGTGCAGCAGCTTGGACGTGTCCTTGAAACCATTTAATTCCTTCCAGAGCACCTCGATCGGGTTAAGGTTGGGTGAATAGACAGGGCATTCCATTACAGACAGCACTGCCTTGTTCCTCTCCAAATATCTCCGGAGATGTGTTCAGTTGGCTGAAAATAAAACATTAATCTGAAAGGTTTTTTTAAGTATTCACCCCCTTGAGCCCCTTACACACACACACACACACACACGCACACACGCACACACGCACACACACACACACACACACACACACACATATATATGAACTGTTATAGGAATAACAAATCAACTTTAAGTTAAAATTGAATGTTATTCTATAACATCCCACCCTGAGCCCCTGCACTGCCTGCTAACCTGCCTACTGAAGGAAACACTTCAATTTACTTCTAACTGGCAGCTGTAAACAGAGGTGCAATGTCAGTTTGCTCCTTTTGTTGGCATGGTGACTGTGTCCAAGGAGACAAGCTTGGCTTAGAGCAGAAGCGTCAGGATGTGAGTAGGAAAAGTTCCCTCGGAAAAGAAAAACAGCTCGTTCTCTTGAGCGCCTCTTTGCCCTGCCAATATTTGCCCTGCAGAGTCATGCCGAGTTTGGCAGATTTTGGCTGGATTATTTGTCCCTAAAGGTTCAGAGAAAAGCAAGAGACTCTTTTGTTGACTGTGTGTGTTTGCTGGGTGACACCTTACAGTTATGTGCCAATTAACAGCAGATTCTCGTTTCCTTTACTCCAGCACTCGTGCGGCCAAATAACAATCTCTGAAAACTTTCCAGTCGATTTTGCAGGACTTTTTCTTCTTTCTTTGGAGACCTTCAACACAATCTTGTCCAGCATGAATATAAATATTATGAGGGGTGTGTTTCACTACACATCTTGACATTTCAGCTGGTTAAAAGTCACATGCCTGGCCTGGACTTAATTGCAACCATTGCGAGAGAAATTTGTCGATCTGTTTTGCCGTCAAAGCATCGACTGCATAAATGAAGCAGAAATCATGCTCAATTTCAGCTAGCATTTTGACACTTGGAAATCTGTGTGAAGTAAGAGTGAAAAGGCAAATGGTGACAGCATTCCTGTGATCTTTTTTCCCTTTCATTGACTATTTTAAATTGCATCTACAAAGTAAACCAGACTGGATGCTGCCAGCAAAATTACAGTTATTAATACCCATCTATTCATGCGTCCCCAACAGCTTGCCATTCACATCATGTCTAATCAAGCTGTCATCTGTCAAAAAAAAAAGCTCTCTAGGGAAATCTGTTGGGATAGTGACGGAGTTCCGATTAACACTGCGTGCTTTCTCGCACACATGCACACGCACACACATGCACACCCACACCTCCTGCAGTGTGCAGCCTGGCCTGTTTGTCAGGCATGTTTTGATCTAAGAGCTGGTTTCTCTCTCCCTCATGCTTTTCAGTCTCAAAGGCAGAAGCCTTGTTTTTCAAGGTGACTGGATGTATTGCACTCCCAGATTAGGGTAAGTCCTAGTTCGGAAAGGGAAAAAAGAAATACACAGTGATTCAATGCACTCAGTTCCACAGTGAGATTGCACTAGAGGCAAACTTGATTGTGCAATTCATGACTGCTTGAATCTAAACTATAGACAACTGGCAGGCAGACCGAGCATCTCCAGAGAGACACAGGCACAGATGGAAGCATGGAGCAGAAGGAAGTGCAAAAAGTCAGAGTAAGGTTTCTGTCAAACTGAAAGCTGAATGGCATGGAGACGGAAAGTTGAGAAAGTAGAGAAAAATGATATATATAGCGTCACAGAACACAAAAATTAATCAGTCCAGTACAATGATCATTTTGCTCTTTTTTAATTAAAAACCCCAGCTAATAAGGAATGTCTCTATAACTTATGTGGGCTGCTGATTGTGGTCTGCTTGTGAGGACACCTAACAATGTGTAGCTGGTTATGTATTGGTCTAATCGGAAACATATTTTTTAACAGAAAGAATGAAAAAAAAAAATCAATGTTGTGGGTATTTATAAGAGGATGGCATTTTATTAGCTGAGATTTTAACTGAGTGTGTGTCAAAACAATTTCTTAAAAAGGAGTTAATCTTTAATGTCTTTTATGAGAAAAGAAAACGTTCTTATCAATGTTGAGGATATTTATAAGAAGATGACATTTTATTAGCTGAGATCTTTAGTGAGGGTCTGTCAAAGTAATTCCCCCCAAAAAAGGAAGTAATTTTTCAAAGGGAAAAAAAGTAAGGAAATTTTCCACACTTTGAACCTAAAATCCAACTGGTTGCTAAATGAATAAATTGTTAAATATATCTTATTTCTTCAAACTTCAATCATCCAGTCCACCGAACACCAAACGAGACAGTGGCAGAATAAGCAGGTTGCAATGGCAGACTCTTCTCTGTTCTGGCACCTAGGTGGTGGAATGAACTACCCCTTGATGTCCGTACAGCAGAGTCACTTTCTG
>JAOVVF010000008.1:5342012-5353987 GCA_028565595.1 Duopalatinus emarginatus
CTTTATTTACTCACCCAAAAGACAGCTTTCAATGTAGCCTTTCATTTCAGTCGCACGAACAAAAGGAAAGTCTTATCTCTGGAACAGATTGACCTTATAAAGTGCTAGAGGAGCACACCGAGCGCGTCTGTGTGTTTGTTTTTTCATCCAAGCAGTCCAAATGCAATCTGTATAGCAAGATGGGTTGCCATATATTGAATATTTGTATTTAGCCTTGTCTCACTATACGATGCGGATGCATCTGGCCACACAGATGTTACTATGGAATGCCAGCACTAAGAAATGAGACACACTGTCACAAACAGAAATGTGCATGTTGCAAAACGCGTCCTCACATGCTGCCAGAATGCAGAATGTAGTTATTTAATCATAGACGCTCCTGGATTTGGTTTTATTTAAAGTCTGCACTAGGATGGAATGGACCAATGATTAATCTTAGATATACACTACAGCAGTAGAAAAACTGGTACCAACTGTAATTTGCGAAGGGGGGGGCTGGGGTTTAGCTGGCATACCTTGATGATAGGTGCCAACTGTAATTTGGGGGGGGGGGGGTGTTTAGCTGGCATACCTTGATGATAGGTGCATGCCTCTTTTATGCCAGGTTACGCCCATCCAGCATTTATTCTGATAGGTTATGCTGTGCAAGACAGAAATCCTACACCTCGAATACAATAGGGGACGTACTAAATATTAGACTGGTACCAGTTTTTCTGGTACTTCAATGCATTCAGAAGTCTGCATCTTTACCGCATTGATAGATCACTACCATGCTGTTCTCGCTATAGAAATAGTAGCTAATTATCAGCTAAAAATACATCAGGTTTGTAATAATTATGTGCTCTGTAATTCACGGGATCACACCATCCCTGGGAGACAGGTTGGCAAGCAGTCAGGCATCTTTGCTGTCACCTTGGGGCACACTCTCCATCTGAGAGGAGACTCAGGGTGAAGAGGAGATGCATAACGAGAGGCAGGAAAAAAGGAAACAGTGGCACAAACCAACCAGTGTTGCCATATTTCATGACACTGGGGTGTCAAAGCTGCAGGTCTGAGCTCACACACTGGCCAGACTGACTTGGTGTCCATTTGAACAATTTCAAAAGACATCTAACTTATCAAAGTGTAAGATATCAAAGTTTAGAATTTCTTTTGTGAGGTGTTTGTCCAAATCACATTAGACTAGTGTAAATGAGTAAAGTGTGCTTGGCTCAAAGACCGAGAGGGAGAGTGGGTGGCTAAATTAGACACTACAGAATGTGCAAACCAACGCCAGTTTCCCCTTCTGCTGTGATCTACAGAAGGATCCATTTCGTTCACTGATAATTATGTGTGTGAGTGTGTGTGTGTGTGTGTGTGTGTGTGTGTGTGTTTATATGCATGTGTGCATGGATTTGTATAGAGCACTCTGGCATGAAACAGAAATGCACAGATGCTGTGTCTGACATATTTTCCTGTTTACATATGATGAAACTTTGCATCTTGTTCAGAACAGATTATTAGACTGGGGAAAATTATATTAACTATTATAGTAAATTAGCATAATGTCAGGTTTCCTTCTTTTCTACTAAATAAAATGCATTACGAAAAAATAGCAGATGGATGTTTGTACCTGAAGGTATCCTGAACAATCTGCCGGATTTTGCAGGTCATTGCAGTGTTATTGGTTGTGGACAGTTATAAGGTACAGAAATGTTATAGAACAGGGTGTTGTTGGTATTCTGCTATTCAGTTTGATGCACAATAATTGACATGTATGTATTATCACAGGACATACCGCTCTCCTAACAACACAAATTCAGCTATTAATAGTGAGGATTTAAATAGTGATTAACAGTGTGACTGTGAAGTGATTGACCCACTGTGCTTGCATACACAAAGGGAATTTGACGTCCATGGTAGGTGCCGTGCTCTTCAGTTGTGTCTTGTTGGTGTGGGGGATTGACTCTGCAATTTTCCAGTCACAAGACCGGTTTCCTAAACATTTTCACCACGACTGTGGTGAATAGGACAGAATGCTGAATTCTTTCATAGTTTTTGCATTAATTTTAGTTTTTTTGGTGGCATTATATTCCATTGATAAGATGCCGGTTCATTGCAAAGCCCCATGAACGTAAAGGAACCCAGAGGAAACCTACACAGAGCTCAGGATTGGCAGTAATGTGAGGCATGTTTACGTCATTTATTGGGTAAACCAACTAGTTGCATGGATATCTCACAGATCTGTTACTTGTATAGCACTGGTACCTGTTCTTTAAGTTGCGCCATCACAAAAAAGACATTGATGCTTAAAAACGAATGGTTGGATCCTTCATTTATTGAGAACTCAGATCAGTACAGCATCAAAGCCATTCAACAAAGAGCATTTTAACATTAGAGCATTTTGTCCCTCTGAAAGTCTGAGACAAAAAGAAAAGTAAAGTGAAATAAGCAGGATATGGTGTTTTGCTGTCTGTGAATGTCCTTGTGAGAATGTCCTTGATTTTTTAACTAGTCCTAGTATCACTTGTAATTCATACTGTCTGGGAATTTCAACTAGGCAGCTTGGGTCGCATTTCTATGCAACAAACATATACAGTGGAAACACAAAACCAAGAGACAGATGCAGAAGTAATAGCAGGACATGCAAATAAAATTTGTCAGTGCCCCCTCACTTGCTCTGTGAATCCAATTTAATATCCTGAATTAGTGTTTCATGAAGCCATATTTCACTAGATGATCCATTACCTCTCATTAGTGCAGAGATGACTGTGCATATTGATTCAGGACAGTCTTAATGCACTTCTTGAGTAAAATGTACATGCTGCTGTTTGAGAGGATTCTTGAATACAAGCGATGCTTATGTTAATATCCAAAAGATCAATTCAAGGATCATTGATTTGCTACAGTGAATAATCTTCATTTCTGATTCCCCTGAGATTATTATCAAAGAGCAGTGTTTGGATGGGCGGATTTCTTAATTACAGAGGAAGAATATGCATGGTGACACGCTGAGCCTCCAGGGTATCGCTCCTCCAAATTTCCACTTGTCACTGACAGCGTGACGCTGGCCTTCACAGGAAGCACTCATTTCCATTTGATTAGGCTGCACTGTTTATGACTGTCTGTAAATGACGCTATGTATTAAGAGATAATGGCTGCTCTTCACACTTGCCACAGTGACAGGCCGTGTTTCTTTAAGACACTTCCCTGTCACACCAGTGTCACCCCCATCAAGACGAAAATAATCCATAACTGCCATTAGCTCTATAAACAAGAGCAATTAGTGAAATCTGATTGAAGACTAAGATCAAGCATTTCAGATGATATACTGTAATCTTAATAGTTGTAATTCTAGGGCATTAACCTCATAATAACGGTCTCGTCTTGCTCAAAGCAAGCTCTAGTCTTGTCCTGGGATTGGATGCTAGGAAAAAAAGAGTGATGGCTTTTTAAAGCTCGACTGCCCCTGTTGCTCACCTCATGTGGTGCAGAGCAAAAAGTCTGCTCCCGGTCCAGTGTGACACAGAAAGATATAGAGCTTTCATTTGGACTGGTCCATGGGGATTTCAGTGCAATAACTCAGCCAAGTGTATACGTGAGGAGGCCAGGGAAGGCGAGAGCGAGGGGGGTTGGAGTTCCTGCCTTGTAATGCAGTTTAAGTTGCCAGTTTCCCCAGGATGTAGATGGTTTAAAAGGATATGGGGGAAAAGATGATTGGTGAAGTCAAGCAACCCACACGACAGGGTACGAAAATGCTGTTCCATAGCAGGGTATGTGATTTCAGCAGGCAATCTGTTTTTGATTGACAGAAATGTGGCACGTCATAATAGGAAATTGATGATGCTCAGTGGCGGGTGGCTCAGGTCGCTAATTGATTGAGTTCTCTGCGACGGAGCAGACCGGCATCTGTCCCATGCTATAGCAAAATCCTTAATTAAGTCAGAGGGAGGTGGTGATGAGGTGGAAGATCCCATGCCGGCTGTCCTCTCAAATGTCTGAGCCATGCCGTCTCATCACAGACTGGCTTACAACTCTTTCAGGTGTAGAGGTATACACACACACACGCGCACACACACACACACACACACACACACACACATCTCTCATCAATAAAATATATTTTCACTGAGATTTATCTGATAAAGTCTAACTGCCTCCTTGTTTTTTCTTCTTCCAAGCTCACACATCTTAAAACCCCACACTTTCTTAATATCACCCTGGCTTTAGCTGAAAAACATCAGTAGAAGCACCTGTACTCACCTCAGCTTTACCCGGCTCATGGAGAGACATTCTGTTTATTGAAGACAGATCTGTTTGCTGCTTTAATTTCCTTCCTGCCAAGACTGAGAACCTCTTTGTTTTGGCATCCGAACAAACTGTTACCTTCCTCTCTCCTTCCACATCAGACCTGGGTGCGATTGGGTTTTTGGTTGAAGCCTGAGAGGGAGACAGGCAGGTTTATATTCAGCTTAGCGCATAGCAGCCAGGCTGCCCTGGAGCTTTCCTCCTTCTTCTTCCAATGTTTGATGTGGATTAAGACTCTGGTGCTTCATCCCTGAGCTGCACAGCAAGGCACAATCAGCTTTGAGAAGCACACATGGATCAGCTGCACACACACAAACACACATCAAATGCACACACACATCAAATACACACATCATACACACTGATACCCAGCAATAATACACAGACCAAACCTAGGAATAGCACACAGAGACCAAACACACTTGCATCAACTGCAACAATATCACACAGACTATTTGGAGCGGTAACAAAAGTACAATAACAGGACAGTTTAACTGGAAATAGCTGAGCACCAAATCAGGCACCAAAATAGTCTTAACTTTACTGAACGAATCTGAGAATGTGGCATTTTAGCCAGTTTTCTAGAACTAGAACTTTTCAATATGGCTAAAACGCTGCCTTTACAAAGCACCCACAACTGGGCAACAATACAGTAGCCATACATTATACCTCAAAAGTAGCTACACACTTTACTTCAGAAGTAGCTACGTTTACATTTATGGAATTTGGAAGACGCTCTTATCCAGAGCGACTTACAAGGTTATTGGTATTACAAGTAGGCCAACGTTGTGTTAGGAGTCTTGCCCAAGGACCCTTATTGGTGTAGCACAGACTGGCTGCCCAGACTGGGAATCGAACCCAGGTCCCTCATATGGGAGCCGATGATGTTACCGCTGTACCACACCAACCATGTAGCTATGTAACAGTGGTAACATCCCATATGCGAGACCTGGGTTTGATTCACGGTCTGGGCAGCTAGTCTGTGCTACACCAATAAGGGTCCTTGGGCAAGACCTCTTAACTCTACATTGGCTTAGCTGGAATACCAATAACCTTGTAAGTTGCTCTGGATAAGAGCGTCTGCTAAATGCCGTACATGTAAATGTAGAAGTAGCTACCTGCTTTATATCAGGGGTAGCTACACGCTTTACCCAAGAAGTAGCTAGTGTTTTACTTCAGATGTAGCTGCCTTGTCTTTGTCAGAATTAGTTACATACTTTACTTTAAAAGTAATTATACACATTGAGTCAAAAATAGATATATGCTTTACCTCAGATATGCCCACATGCTTTACCTCAGAATGCATTACTTATGCATAGATGGATTACTTAGTTACCTTAGTTACCTCAGAAATAGATACATAGATACATACAAGGTTTATATTGTAGTCACAAGTTTCCATGGCGTTGATAGCAGTACAAATCAGGGTGATTGTTGTAAGCTAAGCTAGCAAGCCATTAAGCAGTCAGTAAAGCTAGTTTTCCCAGTTCTGTTGGTACATGTTTGGGTCATTTCAGTGGGAAAAAGCACTTTATTATTAATTACATCATGAAAACTGCCGATTTTTTGTGGATCTTCCAAATTAATCTGAGCAGTTCAGTTATGGATAAACAGACATAGAGAGTAATTAAGCAGGAATTCCACACGTGTGTTGTCGCCAGTCTTTCTTTGAGTATTTTGATCCTGTTTTCACCTTCCCATAGATAATACCGGAATATGTGAAGCTCATGTCTCAGCTAATCAGATGTTTATCATTGTTATGGTCTGAGTGAAGATAGCAGCATGTCAGATGCTTTGATTAATGCACTCTCTAGCCTCATAATGGTCATCCAGATGAGTGTTATACAGGCTGGCAAGGGGGGAGATGGAGCTCGTCTTTCTCCTCATTTAGGGATGTCTATGAGGCAAGTCGGAGTACAGCGCTCTAATTATAGACATTGTCCACAGCCTATGATATAAAAACTGCTCTGTCTGATTAGAGAATCTGTCAGACCCAGTGAAGGGATCGCTTACCATGACCCATTTTATCAGACACACACATGCACACATACTCCTACACTCAAAGCTCACATGCGGACAACTAAAAAATGGCCATTATTTCTGCTCACAGCCTCTGAGAATCAGAATGGCAGAGGAAGTATGGACTGGAACTTGGAATGGAACTACGGGAGTATGAGAAGATAATCGTATGAATCGGTGAACGCTCTTGTATAAGCTGAAAATATCCAGCACAATGCACATGCCAACAAGTGGAACCCTGTAATATGGCTTTTGGTGAATTCTGTTGTAAGAATGAGTCCTTGTTTGTTTATGCATGCCTGGTCAATGTAAGACAGCAGCAGTGTCAGACAAAAAATAGGTATTACCTATTTTTTGCAGTGTGTTCAGTGTGTTCCTCGGAGTATGGCCATCGTTGTCACTGAATATAGCAGTGAATGTGAAAGTCACACTGAAGTCACAGAATATATTTAATGAAAATACCCTGCCGGGAAAAAAAAAAAAAATAATTAATTTCTACGCATTAGGGTTTCTTGAGCTTTGCATTGCGTGCCCGCTATATACTATACATGAACTTCATTCTATATTCGATTAGCACCTTCAATACTCGTTGCGGAGACTGAAATCCTTATTCCATGATGGGGTTCAGAAATGATGAAAGAAATGGGTTTCCATTTGGTTGGATAATTGAAGCTGCTGGACCTGATTGATGTCTAGGGGCTGTAAAAGTGTGGGGCGGCGATATGCGTTGGGCGCATGCCGTTAAAAAAAAAAATCGAACTTGTTTCCTCTATGACTTTGTGTGACCTCACTGTGTTCGCTTTCATTAAAAATTAACGACGTGCAGCTAATTGGACTAGTCAGGCAAGACGTCACGTGACATCTATAGATCAGAGGCAGGGTGACCAAATGTCAGGTAATGCTGTCATTTAAAGGGCATCATGAAAATGTAACCCAATTGGGTAAATGACATAATTTATTTCTCTCTTGTTCTGGATTCTCAGACACTCAACATCTGTCAAAGCTGATTTCTCAAGGTGAAGTCCGGCTTCCTGCTACAAATCATGTTAAATCTGTGATCTCTTCGACCTCAGTTAATTGACACAACACATGGTGTCACTCATTTCAAATGAAGGAATGTGGATGACTGTTATGACATCTGTTACAGTGATGAGCTAACATTAAGTTCTTTAAGGTTTTAAGACACTTTTGGTACCTGTTTCGTTGCTGGTCTGCATAAATAACGTATTAGTTTAATTCTATTCAGGTCAGATTATTTCTATAGTACACACAGACACAGCCACAAATCATATTAATAAGAATCTGGATGTTGATTTAAATCCCTAATGAGCAAACCAAGGGCAAAAATGCTAAGAAAAAAAAAAAAAACTTTGTGTGATGACATAAGAAATAAACTATGGGATGTTCCAGTATCTTCAGGATGACACCGGATAGTGGTATTATAAATTATTAATATCCTGATTATTATAAATCATTACTCTTCTACAACAGTATGGGGTATGTTGTGAATAGAAGTCCTGGGTTGAGCACAGCATAGTATTTGTGATTACCGCAGCAGTTCCTAGGTATATAGTAACACTATTCCTGTGAGATTTTGAACCTCAGGTTGAGATTTAGGTATAAACTATTTATGGGAAATGCATTTTTAGAATATGTTAAGCCAATTTCCTTGACACTAGTGGTGCTTTATGGTTTTATAGCAGATAATGTAATAGTGTTCTATACCAAAGCCTGTTTCACTTTTAAAGGCCAGTACTTTCAAAGTGCTTCCTTCAGCAGCCAGATAAAGTGCTTCTCAACCAGTAAATAGCAGAGATAAAATGGCTACCGGCACTGAAGCAGGGAATAAGGCAGGGCTGTGACCTCCTTCTCCCTCAGCCTGAGAGTTACATCATGGTGCACTTGGCACAATGCTACCATATCCCTGATCACCCTGGCGCTTTTATGTCAGCATAAGCTAAACACTACGACACTCCTGCCAAGGGATGCACTCAGCACATAGAAAGACTTCTACTTCTCATTAAATCATGGTTTCCTATTGCCCCGCTTATTAAACAGGATCTAGCTGCATTCTGCAGGACTGCTCAGAGCTGAGAAGCACCTCTCTGAGCATCATAGGCCCACTGAGGGCACTTGGAGCTGAGCCGAGCAAGCGTGGAGCTGTGGGTGAAGTGAGGGGGCGTCAAGAAGGCAGCAATTCTGTCCCTGCTGACTCAGATTGTTCTTTTATTGCCACTCAGGGTTTTTTCCCCAGGGCTTTCTCTTATTTTTCTTAAACTCCAAACCCTTTAGGATGTCAGATATGGCCTTAGAGTAGGCATTGGCAGGATCTGATAGAGGGATATTTCTTCTCCTAGGAATGCAGATCTTCTTATTTCACATGCATAAGCGTACTGAAAATTCCATTTATATTATTGTGATAAAATTTAAATACAGATTGGTTATATCAGTCATTCTTTCATGAGACTTACCGAAAAGTCTAGCCCTATCTCTAGCCTTGCCTATAGTCTCCTACCTGTGGCCATATGAAGGTGGACCAATGATTGTCAAAGGGTAGTGACCAGTTGTCTCCTGACTGTGGTAATGAATTAGACAAATGAAAAAAGATAGTTGAGCTGCCACATTTAATTTGCTATGAGCACTTGATATGTGCTCCCATAATGAGATTGGAGAGGAGTGTATATGAACTAAGTATGTGTGTGTGCATGGGAAAGAGAGAGAGAGAGAGAGAGAGAGAGAGAGAGAGAGAGAGATGGGTAAATATTGACATGTAAACACAGGCTTTTGTCCTACTGACAAATGTCATTTTTGTCATCTACATGTTAAGCATTCATAACATATGAGCTTTCCTTATTTCCTTATTAAGTACAATTATGTCGTATTTTAAAGGAATGCTGCAGTATTGGTAACCACATCTATACTGACTGCACCTGCATATGCAAAATTGCTACATTTTCCTGTAGTAAGAAATGAACAGAAATTATGATTACTTGAAATGGAAGGGTAGTTTATCTCAGAATAAACCTTTAAGCTTCTTGTGCAGCTGTGGGCTTGTGGTTAAGAAACCAGCCTTGTGGCCAGAAGCCTTTTCAATCCCCTGTCCTGACAAGACACGACTGAAGTGCCCTTGAGCACTCCCCCCCCCCCATCTGCTCCCTCTGCAAGTGTGTTCACTGCTCTTTAGTGTGTGTTCACTAGTGTTTGTTTCACTACATAGTTGGGTTGAATGCGGAGGTCAATTTTCTATACTAAAGCTATTCTCCAAAGTGCACATACATATACTTTGATAAGGTTTCGTCAAACCCATGTGTAATCAGAAGGAAACAACGGGACCTTACTTTAAATTATGCTGCCTACTGTGGTAATGGACAAGCACATATGAATTCCTCTTTCTGAAAGGGTAATGTTTAATTGAAGCCTTAAATTTATATCTACCTTGATTTTTGAAAGCTGTTTATAATAAATATACTTTCGTGTAGATATTTATTGACTGCCACAACAACTGCCCTTTACTTTTCCAGCATTTATAACAGAAGGCTCTGGTGGGAAAAGGAAAGCTATTGACTTGATTTTCCATGGTAATCACGCATGCACTACAGACACTACAGAGGGCACGGATTATTTTGAGAAATGCTGAAGCATGCCATTAAAGAGATATGAAAGTAATACAGCACGTGACTACATTATCTAACTTCATCAGAGTTCTCGATGTGGAAATTAATTTGACCTGTGAATGTTATATCTATTTTCATGTGGGTAATGTCTTGTTTAGCCGTGGGCTAGATAAATGCTTTTTATATATCAGAGGACTCGTTTCTTCTTTCTGTTCCAAACAGGCTTGTAAAAAATGTCAGGATATAAAAGGCAATCACTCAGATTAGACTGTTTGCTTTTCAAAAATGACAAAGAAATAAAAAATTTAACATCTCTGTGAAGTACAATGTGGGTAAAACTCTCTTATATCTTTGTGTGTGTGTGTGCATTTCTAAGGCACACCTGGCAGGTCTGCTTCTGGCTAGAGCAATGTGCTGTATCTGTAATTAAAAAAAGCAAAAGACCCCGTTTAACCCCTCACCCCTGCAGATTGAGGTCATGGCCGGTGAGGACTGAGATTAAAGGAGCAGAATAAATCTGCGGAGGATACAGCGTCCACGATTTGTCTTCTATCTGCTTTGGTACTGTACAGAAAAGCTTCCTTTAAAGCACTGTGACCTCCTCATTATGTATATCTTGGTAAAAGGGATAGAGGTGTCCTTAAACTGCTTTGCTTCTCTATAGAAAACCTAGCACTGGAAATTTTTAAAGGTCTTTTTTTCCCTGCTTTTGCTCTTTTATAGCATGAAAAAAAAAGATGCACGGTGAAAGGATGTCTGGATACAACACCGAGCCTGGCCCGATTTGCACCGAGGTAGTGAAATAAAAACGGGAAGAAAGTAGCGTGTCTTTTTTTGCGTGTAAATACGCTGCTTATGTGAGTGTGACCGCGAGCACCTCAGTAGTAACTTGATCTGAGTGGAATAAATAGTAGTAGAACAAGTCGAATGACCTTTGCATTGATACCAGGATCGGTGGAGGAGCAGATCTGAGAGCGGAGGCTGAAGCCGCAGCGGGTATGACGCTTGCATTGACATGCTCTGTAGCAGATCACACCCCTGCAGGGCAAACAAGATTCAGTTCTAAATGGCTCTTGTCAGTTGGGGGCATTATGTGTGTGTGGGCTTGCGTACCTGAAGACGATATAAAGGCTGATATCTCTTCAGATATTCCTAGGAATTGCTTAGCCAGAAAATAGCATGATACCACAGCTTGAAGTGCTGTTTAAAAGATATCAGTAGGCCTTTTTTCTCTCAGTACAGATTTTGGCACCACTAATCAGGGACTGTATTTGCCAATGGCTGTTGGTACAATCTGGAACTAATGGGACGAAGAGTAGAAGAGTAGAAGTACTGTTTATTACTGATTTGGCTATGCATAAAGGATCACACTAATTGTCAAACCATATACACATTCAAACAAGTAACACTGTCAGTGATTCAGCGCTGCCATATTTCAGCGAGGCACCTGTAATGGCGGACCATGTTTCCCAGAATCCCAGGTGGCCAAGCAAAATGGCTGCACCCAGTCATATTACTTCATGCCCCACCCATTTTCAGTCTCCCACTTATTGTCTTTGTTTGTCCCACTTATGTATTGTCATTTGTCTTAATCATGTTGTTTTTTGCTGAGTATTAATGCTAGAAATTTGTGCTACCAAGTGCCAAGCTCTGTTTCTGGTTTCCTGTTATTAGTTCATGTTCCTGACTTGTGTTTTGGACTCTGCTCTTTATGGTTAAGTACCTGCATTTGTGTCCACCCCTGCCTTGTTGAGTTTCAAAACATAGCGTCTAAAACACTGCACTAACATTGACCATTGAACACTGCACATTTGCTGTGTATTATTATTATTATTATTATTATTATTATTATTATTATTATTATTATTATTATTATTATTATTATTATTTATTAAATGAATAGCACTGTGCTATTTGTCTAAAAACAGAAGAACTCAATCATTCATATATATATATATATATAAAGCATATTTAAGTTGGATTTGTTTTGAACTGGATTTTTGTGATAGGATAGATTAGAAATTTAGGGTTATGTAATAATTACCAGAGAATGTC
>JAOVVF010000008.1:5362429-5364929 GCA_028565595.1 Duopalatinus emarginatus
ACTGAACATACAAAACACAAATGAAATGAAACTTCCCGTTTAACAGATCTTTCACCATCACTCAAACTTAGGCTGTGACCGAAATCACGTACTTCCATACTAGTTAGTATGCGACACGATGTAGTGCGTCCGAATACCTAGTATATAACAGGTAGTATGTGAAAGGTTCCCTAAGTATGCGATTTCGGACGCAGCCTTACTCTTACTGAAGCAGCGTGGACAAGCCTCAACTATTTTTTTTTAATCGTGATAATTTGAGGTCGCGTTAATGCGTTATTATCGCGTTAACTTCGACAGCCCTAATATATATATAAAACATGTTAGGTTAGGCTCAGTTAGGTGATTAGATGGTTATAAACAATATAGAACTGTGTGATGACTTTTACCTATATATCTTTGGTCCCTGGTGTAATCCTGAGCTCGAGTTACTGTTTATATGAAGCTTTACATGTTTCCTCTTGTTTCTCTGGTTTCCTTCAGAAATCATGACAATAGGTGAATTTCCTCTAGCGTGTGCGTAATCCAGTGATGGTCTGGCCCAGCAATCAGAGCAAGAATAGAGAAGACAAAGCAAGCAAATGACCCTCTTGATGACACACATATACAATTTTACACATGCACACACCCCCCCCCCCCAATACATGCACACACAGTTTTGAGGAATGTGTGCCATTTATATCTCTTCAGCACCCAATGAATAGACCTGGTTTAAACTGAAAAATGGTATCTGCATCTACATTTCCATTTATGTTATTTATCCAGAGCAACTTACAAAAAAAGCTTAGACATTAACACATCAGGAACATCCAAAGCTAGTACTGGTCGATCAGAATTTAAAGTACTTGAGGTTAGGATACTGCCGGCAACGAGCCATACAATACCCAATACAAACCTGAAAGTACTCAAAACCTGTAGAGAGGTAAATACAATAACTGATGTAAGTACAAAGGTAGTGCTGAAGTGATTCAGTGCTCATTTAAGTGTTCTCGAAAGAGATGTGGCTTCAGTCTGCATTTGAAGACAGCAAGTGATTCTGCTATACGGACAGTTCGTTTCAGCACTTTAGTGACAAGACAGACAAAAGTCTGGATGCTTGCCTATCGTGTGTCCTGAATGATGGTGGGTCAAGTCAAACTGTTTCTAGGCTATATTTTATTATTTATTTTTTGTCAGAAAAGAAACCACCATCTAGTCTATATAAAGGCCACATCCAAAATCGCTTAATTCCGTATTGACCAGAATGTGAAAGCAGTATGCATGGACAGGTATTGTGTGTAATGTAAATAGTAAATAGTATGCAGATGACTTACGGCATTGGCAGCAATTTTAAAGTACGTGAACACAACACACTGTGATGTGATGATCTTGTAACATCTTATAATTCATCTGGAGCTGCAAATATGTAAGAGCTAAAGAAGAAAGCATTTTATGCTATTTTATGCATTGTATGATTATGTAACCACAAGTCATGTTATGAGTATGAGTAATTAAGAACACTTTTTGTTAGATTTTACAATTGTTTTCAATGTAACTTGCATCATGATGATGGTCATGACGATGTTGGTAACATGACATACATACTACCTTCAAGATTGTGTGCATACTGCACACTCGGGTACTGAAAGAGACCACTGCAATTGGATCCAGTCTAGTAAGTGCTGTTAAAGTATGCCATTTCAGACACGGTATGTATGCTATTTTACAATTCTGGTATGCAGTGCAGTATTTATATATACAGTATATTGCACCATCAGCATAGATGAAGAGCCAGAACAAGCCATTTTCCCTAGAGTATAACAAGCTCTTTATATGTATTTGTAATGGTGTAATGGTGTAATGGAGCTCTGTAAAATATAGATTCAACCTACTTAATAATCAGAGAAATATGAGAGAATGAACTCAAACAAGGGAAAATTAACAAGTGACCCAAACAAACATTTGACACAAGACAGGTAGATCACTTAACAGCAATAATAAAATGTCAACTAGAAACACACTTAATGCATACGTTTAAACTGATAATACTAAAGTAGACTTAGGCGGGTTGGCGTGGCCACCTGGAAAACAGTGGGTACCACAGAAAGTATTCCCCCGAGACCATGTGTTCTCCCTTTGGGCCACGATCCCACCATAGTCTACTGGCTCTTCACAACGGCGGTATTTCATAACACGAATTTGGATATATATTGGGAAATGCAATTCCCAGTAATCCTAGCCACCCATTAGAGACATTGTAAATCTGCTTCCAGATTTCTGGAAGCTGTTTTTGCTGGTAAAAAGCAGCACAGAAAGAAAATTTAATTTTTATTTAATCTTTCAGCCACCCTTGCAGCAAGCTTCGCTAACGTACCTTTGTCTTCCTTTAAGGAACACATTTGTCAACCTGATCAGCCTGACTACATAGTGGTGTGTTCTAAGTTTTTTTTTTTTTTTGTGCGATTGTTGGTGCATTAGCTTAATATTTACAGGCTTTCCCTTGCAAACATCAATATTTGGCGGG
>JAOVVF010000008.1:5369929-5383486 GCA_028565595.1 Duopalatinus emarginatus
AGTTAATATGTTGGAAGCAGGAAAAATGGGCAAGCGTAAAGATTTAAAGCACTTCAACAAGGGTCAGATTGTGATTACAAAACGACTGGGTCAGAGCATCTCAAAAACAGGCCTTATGGGTTGTTCTCAAAATACAGTGATTAGTACCTACCAAAGGTGCCCCAAGGAAGGACAGATAGTGAACTGGTCACAGGGTCATAGGCTCCAAAGGCTCACTGATGTGCTAAGGGGTAAGGGTTAACCTGTCTTTTCTGATTCTGCAAAAGATTCACAGAAGCATGTGCTGCTAACATTTTGGTGCCAGATATCATCATAGCGCACCATCACAGGTCTTGTGGTGTCCATGTCTCGGTGGCTTAGAGCTGTTTCTGTGGCTGTTTTGGCAGGATCATAAAATTTTGGCAAAAGATCTTCTAGTATGTATAGAAGTCCTGTATGTTGGTAAAATATGCACACAGAGTTTGATGTTGGTCTGCTGTAAGACAGCATGCACCCACAATCAGCAGCAATTTCCAGTTACCAATCAGCACGTTTTTGACACTGGAAGGAAACCCAGGTGGAAAACATTGGGACATTGCAAAGCTCAGGCCCATGGGACCATGGAGAGGTTAGAACGCAACATTAACTATTGCACCACCTTGTGTTGTTAGACTTTATAGCAGTGTGACGGGTTTAAACATTACTTCTATTTGGCACTTTTTCATAAAGCAGACCTATAAACACAAATACACATATAACAGCAATTACAGTGGTGAAAGAGTGGTTATGTGTTTCCTTGAATGAGCAAGAATGGGAAGTCTTATAACACCAACTGCAGTGTTTGTATGTTGGGTTTGGAAGCTCACACACACTGAAGGGTAAAAAACTTCAACCACTTGTTTTTTTCTTCTAAAAAAAAAGACATTTTCCTGCTTTCTGCTTTTGCATTCGAAGTGTATCAGCAGATTAATAGTCCTAGTTTTCTACTTGGCTCTATTTCCAAAGGGAACCTTTCTGGCTAGGGCCATACACTGTTACACTAAACAATATAACAATGTATACTAAGTACAATGTATACTAAATTTCTACATTGTTCTACTAAAAAGACACAATAGACTCATGGCTAAGCCGTAAATGTTTTTTTTTTTTTTTTCCATTAACACATTTACTGGGACAGCTCACTTTAGAAATAAACCTTACATAAGACCCCTTTAGAGACACAAACAGACAGAAAGACAGACAGACAGAGAAAGAGAGAGAGAGAGAGAGAAATAGGCAGACAGAGTCTGTAAAGGCCACATAAACTGAGTGAGCAAAGAGTGAGGAGGACCTGCAGTGTCATTTTCCCAGCATGCCGCAGCAAGGGCTCGTGTGACAGCTTAATTATGTGTCTCCACCAATCACAGCAAGGCACTGCTAACCTCTCCAAACCCCTTCCAGCAGGGCGGAGTGTGAAGGGAGTAGGCAGTCCTGATGAGAGACCTAACTGGGAGACGCTTTAGAGCACTTCCTTCTGTTTCTTTTCTCGTGTTTGCTGACAAACAATGATAAATTGGCCACTCAGAGCCTCTACCACCTACAGTAACTGTTCTACCTTTAGCTTGCTTTCTACAAAAGCTTGCTGATTGCTTCGACTCCAAACAACACTGGTTTCATTGTTTGAGAATTGAAACCTTGGGGCCATATCTCAGAATGAATGTGGGGAAAACCAGACGCTATAGCTATTGTGTTGCACATGTACCTGCAGAGCAATAAAGTAATGCACAGAAGGTAGATATGGGCTGTTTGGGAATCTTTATGTATAGTGCAAGTCTATAAATAATATATACATGCAAATATATATGCATTTATCATTCACTTCATTAAGAGCATCTGTATAGTTGCACGTTTATGCAGCAGTGCAGTGCATAAAAGCATACAAAATCAAGAGCTTCAGTTCACATTCACATGAAACATCAGAATGGGGAAATATGAATGCAGTAACTTTAACCGTGGCATGGGTGCTGGTGGCATTCAGGCTATAGACTTGTGTATTTCAGAAACGGCTGATCTCAGAGTATTTTGCCTCTATAGTTCACACAAAACGATGTAAAAAAACAAAACTATTGAGTGAGTGACAGTTCTGTTGATAAGAGAAGTCAATAGGTTAGAAGAAAATGCTCAGATTCAAGCTTCAAGCCGCCAGGAACTCTTTGGTGAGCAGTAAAGCATCTCAGCATGCTCAAAACATCTGAGCAGCAGACGATCAAACTGGGTTAAACTACACGCTTTCTGACATGCTTTTCTGCTCACCACAGTTGTAAAGCGTGCTTTTTTGGGTTACAGTAATTAACATCCTCTCTGGTCAGACCAGTCTGGCCATTCTCCAGTGATCTCTCTTATTAGCAAAATGTTTCAGATTGTGGTGTGTGAAAATCCGACATACTCAATTCAGCCCATCTGGCACTGACAACCATGGCACAGTTAAAGATGACACTTTTAAAGGGAACATCCAAGCCTGTGCTTCTTTTCCAGAAATAATGACCAGTGTCTATTGACCTAACACAAATCCCTTTTAAAGCCACTCTGTGCTTCCCAGTTAAACTACTGAAAGTTCATATTTTGAATATTTTATATATGTGTCTGATAAAATCACACTTTTATTGCATATCTGTGCCAAAAGGAGCGCTGACAATTTAGACCGCAGAGTCTCCCACTTGTGGCTTTTTGTCACATTAGCGGTTATGCTGAAATAATTCTCGGTGCATAGATGGAAACAGAAGTCCTTAAATCCACAGACCACCTCTGCTGCTGCTGTGGCTATGCATTAAAAATACATACCGTAGATATGCTGTCCGTCCTGGGGCATTATACTGGCTGGCACATGGCAGCCTGATCTGTGCAGCTGCCAGCCTCATGAAGTTTTAATGTGACGTTACATATTGAAGGGTTCAGGCAAGGCTTAGTCCAGACTCATAGCCAAAAGCTGTCAGAAAGTGTCCTTGCCATGCCAGGCTCTGGAGCTGTCAAATAAGGCATGGTAGATCTGTGTGTGTGTGTGTGTGTGTGTGTGTGTATGTGTGTGTGTGTGTGTTGTTTAATGGACGCTGATGGGGTGAAAGAACTCTACTCTGTAATCACTGTGATGAGAGGAGGTAATTGTGATAACGGTGGAGAGAATTGGACAGCATTAATCACAGTTCCACAGTATGAGGGGCTGCACAGAGAGGAGAGCAGAAAAGCTTGCCACTCTTCTTTCCCATACACACACACACACACACACACACTCACACACACTCACATACACATACAGCGGCACTAGGCAACTGAGATCTTGGCGGGTAGACATGCTTTTTGTACTATATGTTTTCAGACATCAGAATTTGCAAAACTCTAGCACCTACATATGCCAGCATAGATTCATCTCTCCTAGTCCGAAACGACACCTTTTCTTTGATTTTTCAGCCACTGCAAGGTATATTGTGTGTGCATGTGCGTCTGAGTTGTCTGTGCTTGTGTATAAATTGATTCATGCACTGAAAAATACCCTCTGGTACACGATTTGCTTTCCATTACGCCTGCATGTGCAAGTGAGACATAACAATAATGATGAACACAAAAGCCTGGAAGCGAACGCAACGACGCACACAAAGCACAAAGCACACAACAGCTGCACACAACACTATGCTCCAATCCCATGCTATCAAAAGCAAAGCAAATGGAAATGTCCGGTTCACTTTAGGAGTCTGTTCAATGAACGTATCTACCGCAATGTTTTAGGTGCGGGAATTATTTTTGTAAATTTGAAAATTAATTATTCAGTTTAGCAGAATGGCTTGAAGGTTTGTGGTTGTAGGACTTGATGTGAAGCATCTTGTGGAATTGTCATGTACCATTAACCATTCACATGCTTAGAAACTGGGACTAAAATATTCCAACAGGGGTAGGATAGGGGTAATGAAATAGATGATAAGGCCAGTTTTACTGCAGATGTGGTCAACACACCAAGCACTGACACTGTGTCCAGAATGCTGTCATGTTTAGCAATGTATTCATTTATTGGGGTATTTGGAATGGCCAATGTTCTGTGTCCCTGTTGGTTTTAAGAATATGTAGTCTGTCAGGTTCACCCTGTGTTATGAGGATATATGGTCTTATATAATACTGATAAATGTTCCAGTGTGTTCTCTTCATGTCCGTGTGGGTTTTTGCCGGGTGCTCCCGAAAAACACAAATGCTAGGCAAACTGAATGAGATAAATTGCCCTAGGTGTGAGTGTGTGAGTGTGTGTGGTACCCTGCGATGGATCAGTTCGGGAGGTAGTTTGGTAGTTTGGTTCTGGGTGGCTTCTGGACAAACTGTGACAAAAGTGGATATGAAAATGAATGTGACTAACTGATAAATGTTCAGCTGTTTAGTTACCTGAGCAGGTGTTAAACCTATAAACCTAATAAACCTAAATGTTAATGTTAGGTTTCAGATATAGTTAGGGCACCAAATGTGCAGATTTGCTTAGTGGTATGTGGGGAGAAAGTATTATCAGGAGGTTGGAAGGTACAAATCTGGTTGTGGGGTTGAGGATACAGAACAGATTGAAGTTGAGGGTATAGTTCTGGTTGGTGGTTAAGGGTGCAGATCTGATAATGGGTTTAAGTGGACAGATCTTGTTGGGGTTGTTGGGGGTACAGATCTGGTTAAGGAGGTTGGGGGTACAGATCTGGTTTAGGAGGTTGGGGGTACAGATCTGGTTGAGGAGGTTGGGGGTACAGATCTGGTTGAGGAGGTTGGGGGTACAAATCTGGTTGAGGAGGTTGGGGGTACACATCTGGTTGAGGAGGTTGGGGGTACAGATCAGGTTAAGGAGGTTGGGGGTACAGATCTGGTTGGGGAGGTTGTGGGTACAGATCTGGTTAGGGGTTTGAGGAAACATACCATTGTTAGGAGGCTGAAGGGAATATATCTGGTTGGGGTTGAGAGTATAGATGTTGTTGGGGAGGTTGAGGGTATAGATCTTGTTGAGGGCTTGAGGGTGCAATCTGTTTTAGTTGAGGGTACAGATTTGGTTAAGGATGTTGCAGGTACAGATGTGGTTGGGGAATTGGTCTCGTTGGGAGGGTTGACGGTACAGATCTGGGTGCATTTTTTTACACTGTAATATGTCTAAACATATTCCCACTTGTTTTTGCTTCTCAGACACTCTGCATTGCTAATTACAGAACAGGATGTGACTGTTAAAACATCCTGTTTCGTTCTTTCTCTGCAAGTAAGTGGCAATGACTGGGGTTGGCAAGCTAGTGCGAGGTGATGTAGACTCTGGACTCAAGAGAATTGATGGTGTTAGTGTATATTAACACAATTTCTTGCAGCAGACTCTCTCTCTCTCTTTCTCTCTCACTCTCCCTCCTCTGGACGAATGATTTATTAGTAGTTGCTGTACGGCAAGCTTTAATTGGGTATTATGTATGCTCTATACAGAACACATCCAGGGAGAACAGTGTAAACTGGCTGTATTTATTCTCCCTAGAGATGTGCCACATTAAAGCTAGGAGGAAGCTCCTTGCAGATACCTGTAATTGCTTTATTTTTCTTTCATATGTAGCCACAGATTTAGGATTTCTCCTGCTTTCTCACTAAGATGTGGCAGGGAGAAGCTAAAATAGGCCAGTGTAAGTGTTCAGCTAATGGGAGAGAGAGAGAGGGAGACAGTGCAGAGTGTCAGCTCCTGAGGCGAGACATGGGGTTCTCACGCCTCGTTATGTCACTGGAAGAACAAATTTGATGGTATATGTGAGTTTTGACATTCGGAAAAAAAAAAAAAAATTAATGTGAGTATGACTGTGTGTGCGTATGTGCTTGTGTGGGCAGTTCGTATTTGCTTAAGTGTTTTTGTATGTCATATGTTGTTAATACAGCATAGCAGAGTATTATACTTCTAATGTAGACCATTTCCTGCCAACTTCTGTGCAAATATGGAAGGAGAAATGTAAATGCCCTATTTATCCTTGCTTTCTAGTTTATAGTTTAATTCTTAACTTGCGAACTTAACTTGGAAAAGTATTGGTCAAGCTGATTACACATTTGGGCTATTACTATTTTACTAATTATTTTTAGACGTCTAACAACCAGAGAACGAAAAAAATATAATCCATATTTCCGTTTGCATAATAAAACACTTTATTCACCCAAATAGCACCAAATAACACACCAGTTCATGGCTAAAGACTATAGAAAATGTATCTATAGTCAATATTAATACACATCATTACAATGATATTTGCTACTGTGTCAGAACAAGGAACTTTTAGAGTTAATTAAAGTTAGTTATCATTATAGATTTGGTATCATTGAGATATGAGCTATTGAGCTGCCCAGCGACCAAAATGTTCTTAAACTAGTCAATAGATTTTTTCCCGCCAACCATATGAAAGCTATTCTGGTGGGTCTTCACTACCTGCCAGGATTTAAAGGCAAATCACACAAACCGTTTTTTTGGAAAGAAGGATGAATGACAATGACACCAGCTTATATTTAGCATGTGACTTGGAAAATAACTATTGTTTAAATCACAGCAAAAGTTTTGCAATACGAAAGCGTATCAAATACCATTCTCCTGTGTTAAACCTCTAAGTACAGCCAAGTGAATGTTATTTGTTTGTTCGTTCATTCGTTTGTTGGTTTGTTCATTTGTTCGATTGTTCTTTCTTTGTTTCTTTCTTTCTTTTCGTTTTCTTCAAGAGCTCAAAGATAGGACTTGGTAGACCTTTATATAATTTTTTATAGTCAGCATTAACACACATAATTAGCTTGTGGTAACTTACATCCAGTTCTGTATTTTAGACTTCTGGGCAAGTGTAATATTGGACTGACAGCACACCAGAGCTTAAACTTACTAGATGTGTAAGCTGAATTTATCTCTACAATTTTGGAATTAGTGTGTGGGTGTAGAAGTTTCTGAAATTTTATAGTAAACTCAAGTGCTTACTGCACTCCAAGTAAATAGAAGTTGCAGGAGTCAAAGTATTAATATTTAAATAGATCTGAGATGCTTAGTAAAAGACCAGACTGATGACCAGACCAGCAGGATGAATGTGATTAAATCATTGTATTGTGCTGTTTGGTCTTCATCACCATATTTAATCTGATTAAGGTGTTATATGCATCCTGGCATGCTGTCCCATTATTACTACAGTCTTGTTACATTAAATCCATTAAGGATCGATTCTAAGGCCTTGCCAAAATATTCTCGGTTATTGTGCTTAGCGAATAATTAATGCAGAGCAATTACTCAGGCAAGGCCATGCGACATGACTTATCTGATGTGTGGTGAATAATCTCTTCAATTAGTCAGAAAAAAAGTGCAGCTCCCTCTCTGCCGAGTGGGAAGTTGACCCCAGGGTTACCATTCGCCAGCGGGCCTTCTGGCACCAATGCACTCCAATCAGCAAAAATGATCTCTGATTCTGTCTTACCGCCTATTTCCTGCCTATCGTAATTAAATATCTACTCCTGCTTACTGGTGTTATTTATAAGCCACAGCCAAAATGTTCCACTGTGGACAGTGTGAAGTAGCATGACCAGGCAGCTGTCAGCAGTGCTTCAATATCAGCCTGGTATCTTATGATTGACTGTTATGTGGAACTGCTTCCAGAAAAGCAAATACACAGAGCTACTTTAGGCGGATTGTGCTGTAAATCCTAGAACATGGTTGATAAAGACAGATTTGTCAAGATTCAGACGATAACAACATATTGAGCAGCTTAAGTTTACACCATAACATCAGCCATAGCATTGTAACCATTGACCAGTAAATACCATTGCTTATCTTGTTATTATGGGACCTGTCAAGGGGTTGGATATATATTAGGCAAGTGGCAAAACGACTTCTTTTTTTGGATTCTATAAATCAGAAATTAGTCTGATAAGTTTTGCTACCCTGCTACCAAACAGAGTGAGTCTAACTCAGGGTGGGCAAACCTTTTGACTCGCGGGCCACAATGGTTTCTAAAAATTTGACAGAGGGGCCGGGCCAGAATAGAAGGATGGTGTGTTTATGTGAACTGTATTGTAATGTAAATGTATTAATTTAATAACACAGTAGGTAAACTCCCATTCCCAATTCACCTTCGGAGAAAGGCTTACTAGCCTTCGCTAATTTGAATGCTAGCAAAAAAACTTGGTACTTGGTTCTTGGTACTTGACTCTTGAATCGCAGTTTTTCTGTAAAGTTATTGTTTTTGCTGAGTCTGTAAATTAGCCAACGATCTCTGAACCGTTGCCACCCGTTCTTGTGTAGAATGTTTGATAGCATAGTTAGCATGTTTTGTGGCAGAATGACGGCTGATGTTGTATTCTTTAAAAAAACCTGATCGGACTTCGGCAAAAAATATTTTGTTGTCCACTCTTTATTAAACACTCGGCACTCACTGTGTACTTTTCTTTTCTTCGGTCCGCTCATTTTTACTAAAGGGCTCAAACTGCAAAGCGAAAAGTGAAGTGAAGTAGAGAGTAACAGGTCACACTCAAACAATATATAATATATATACTGTATATATATATATATTATAATAAAATGTAATTGAATAATATAACTTGGACAAGTTAGGTGGGCCGGACTAAAAAGCCTAACAGGCCATATAGCGGGCCGTAATGTCTGGTCTAACCGAATAATGAAACATCCTGTGGTCTAGATTTGATGGTTAATAAAATGTAATAAGAGAACTATTAGCAGCTGTTTCTTATGTACTGTATCTGCCTCAGTAGTCATGATATAACATCGTGATTAGGAATGACTGCTTGCAGGATGATCTGGCTGATGTATGTGATATATTGTGCATGGTTATTAATTTGAAGCCGGACTGTATTTCACTTTTATTATGACATACATTAGTCCAAGGACTGCATAATCTACCATTCACTTCTTGCTAATCTCAGCCTAAACGTCTCAGAACACCTCTCACTGAGCATCTGACGAACAATAGACGAACAACATACAGGCTGTATTCAAAACAAACATTATACATGAGCAACAATGTGTAAAATGGCTAGAGTGTATGAGTATTTGTGCAATACTGTATTGCAGATATAAAGCAAGGTGTAATAATTAATCTAGCAGGGAGTGTGTAGCTCTGCTCTAGCATATAATTCTGGTTGGCTATTTATAAGGGTGATTGCATAAGGAACGAAACTGCTCATGTGCCTGGTAGTTTTTGTGTACAGGGTTCTCTAGCGCCCTCTAGAACACATGGTCAAGGGTTCAAAGGTGGGACTAGAGGCTGGATCTTACCTTCTGACCACCCGTCCAAAGCCTGGACTTTAAAATAAAAGAGATTAAGAATAATCAAAGCATTTTGACAGGAGACAACAATTAAAAAGCATCATCTAATTTATGTTTTTCCAGGCAGGGTTTTGTAAGGCAAAGTTTATTTGTATGGCACAATTCATACACAGGGCAATTCAAAGTGCTTTACAGAAATAAAGCACAAGTAAAATCAATCTTAATCAATAAGAATGGTTTCCACAATCAACAAGAAAGATTTTCTTCCCTTCTCTTGTAGTACGGGAGGAGTTTAAAGATTTGGTCTTTGAGTCTGAAGAATCTGCAATGATTTTTAATTTTTTTTTTTTTTGCTTCCTGACTGTTGAATTTTCTGGAAGTCCGGGGCCAGAGGAGTGTCAAAATTATATTTTAAAAAGTGCAGACAAGTTTAATTTTTTCTTCCTTTTTCTTTCCATACCAACTTTTTGATAGGATTGGAGACTGAGCACATGGTCAAGGCTTAAGGATGAGACTTGAATGGGCCTGGACTTTACCTTCTGGCCAGCAGCCTAGAGCCTGGATTTAAAAAAATATTAAAGCTTAAGAAAATGTAAAAAAAAAAAAAAGACCATCATTTATTTACGTAACATTAATTAACACAAAACTTCAAGATGTTTTCTCGTCCTCTTCCCAGTGTTTGAAGTCATATCTCAGGTATGCAGGCCAACATGAGCAGTTCATTTAAACTTACTAGCGGCAGTTATTACTGGCTAAAGATATTTTTTTTGTTAAGTAAGTATGTTGATTATCAGTAGCGCCTACTGACACGCTCTCTTACCAAATCCCGTCAATAACATTTGATACCCAGTCTGTGAATGAATCATAATAGCCATGTAATGAGTCTTTGCATTTAGATTTAGATCATCAGTAGAAAACTGCTTTCATTTACCTTTTATCAAATCCAGAATAATCCTAGCAAAATGTTTTAGGCTAATTTTACAATTCCTACAAAAACCAATTAGCTGTTTCGTTGGTCATCTGCATTTATGTTTTGATTTCTTTTTAAGCATTTTGAGTATATAGTGTGTGTGTATATGTGTGTGTGTTGTCTCATCAGGCTGATTTAGCGAGCTCATTAGGCAAGACTGAGCACATCTTCAGCACGTCTTCAGAGTAAAAGAAAGTTAACCAGGCGCGCTGATGAAGCCGTATACGGATGTGAATAACAATGACTTTTTATCCTCCGTTGGGTATCTGACCTAGCACATCCCTCCTTGACTCCTCTGCCTTTGTTCTTTTCTAATTAGTTCATGATGAAGTATTGATTTCCATTTTTAGCCTTATTTGTACTGCTGCTTTCCTTTTTGAGTCATGACACAGGAAGGCAAGCAACAACATTACACAGAATGAGCACAGAAATTTCTCTATGCATGTGTGCACATAAACAAACACACATGTCAGGCTTGTCTGTCTTTTGTAAAAAGCGTTATTATGAGGGTTATACAGGGAAGCAGTGGTTCAGGGGCTTATTTGGGGGAAAATGTTTAAATCGCTCAAAAATACAGACGTATTGCTGAGTGGAGCATATCTGACTTGTCACATCATCTTTTCACTTTTGAATCCTTGAGAACTCATGTGTGCATGGCTTTTAGTGGGTAAATAAAGGTTACGATATTTTTACCACTGTAATGATGGTGCGCAGTTGCCGAAGCACAATTAAGTCCGAAACGTCAGGCAAAAACAGGAACTAGAGTCAGACCTGGGTCAGGAAATAGAATAAACTAGGCAAAGACATGAATAAAGAAACAGAGACAGAGCAAAGAGTCAAAAAACAGAAACAGACTCAACAAATTGGCTTGGTATAGGCAGCATGACATCCTAGTACTTCACAATGTAATACACAGATATGAATTGGGCTGTGTCCCAATTCAGGGGCTGCATCCTTCAAAGGATGATGTCTACAGGGTCCACGAAGGTGCCTCCTTTAAAGAATACGTAGTCCGAAGGCCGACCAAAATGAGACAATCACAGTCTGCTTTATGGAATTTTGCCTGTTACCACTTTTCCCTCATGAAACACAACTGAAGTCCCTTAATGATGGGGCCACAATTTTTTTCTTTTTTTTTTTTTTTTTTGCTAAACTGCTCCTTGCTCCCTAAAACAAAACAAAATGTTAAGTCTGAGTTTGGCTTTTTAACATTTTGTATTGTTCACTAGTCAATTTTAAAACCAATAATTTAAAAGTGAACTCCGCTGATGCCTCATATTCCTGAGTCATCACTGGCACCCAATGAATCTCAGAATATGTTGGCTGGCGAATGAATATATCCCTTGGACCCTTTATTGCAGTAGAAAAGAAGGGTGCCTTCCTCAGCCACATCTGAAGGAGCCATTAAAATGGGACAGCCCAGTCATGACCCCATGATATAATCAATCTTTAAATGTTGCCCTTAAAGGGTGCAGCCCCTTTATTGGGATACAGCTACAGACTGAACTCAAAACTGGTGTTAACAATGATGATAAGCAATGAACACAAACCAGGTAGGTTAAACATAACTAGAATGAGAAAGTGCATGTTGTGAAGTACTATACTATTACTGGTACAGAATAGTTAGCTAACTTGAAACTACGTCAGCATGTGTTTTTAGGAAATACAATGACAGCTCTTTGAAAATGGCTTTTATTCAAAAGTGCTCAGTGCTGCTGACCCTGAGTAGGAATGGGTACCTTTCTTATTACTTTTAGAGAGGTTACTCTTAGAAATAACAAAGGCACTGAGAAATGTTTTGTTACAACAGTACACATGCATTTTTAACGCTGTTTAGATCCCAGAACATTTGGATGCAAAGTTGAACAGCAGAAAAGTTTCATCACTCATCCAAATGACTTGCTGAGGCTCCGCTGACTGTAACCTTACAAACAACACACTTTATAATGACTGAACCCAGCACATTGCAATAACAGTGAAGTTTAATACGCAACTTTCCATGACTATTCATTACAATTCACAGAAGATTCAGGAGTAGCTGCAATCACAGCATTGTAAGATCGTAAGGGATGAACTTAGAGAAGAGTGTAGAAATGCAGTGCAGTGGAATGTAGTGTATAATCGAGTGGTTTAGGGCTAGAAGCAAATAGTTGCACCTATTGGCTTGCCTCTTCTTGTGATCTCCACAGCACAATAAAGGAAAGGTAAACCTATCATGGGTGACTTTAAGAAGCCAAATAACAGTATAAACCTAAAAACTAGTGTTTGCTTTGCTTCTTAGCATCCTCCTTGGCAGGTTTACTTCTCTGTCATATTGTGTTGGAGATCCCAGGAAAAGTATCAGTTGACTTAAGTATCAGTTCTTACATGATTAAAATTTATTGCACATAAAACAAAGTGTATAGACAGGAAACGTTGCAATAATTAGCAGAAGTGCAGACTTATCTGGAGTGTTAAGGCAAAAAGAAATGTCAGTTAAAACAAAAAAAGCTTTATATTTAAGCACCATACATACGTGGAAAATGAGAAACACTTTAGAGCAAATTAACATTCAGCGTTCACTTGAGAGCGTGTGCGGAAAATGACAGAGGATTAGTGTAATGGCATACATACTGTAACAGTATTTCATATCAGAAGATCTCTCCGCGAGCTGTGGACACTTTTTGTGTAAATGCAGGCACAGCTTATTTCCGTTTAACCCATGCAGCCAATCCACATTCTATCTATCCCTGATAAGCAACGAGCTGTGCTCTACATGCTCGATCTATCAGCTGAATGTAAGAACTGTGACATTCCTCAAGAGGTCTTCATTTTAAGCAACTCAGCAACTCGTTGTATTGACATTACCCAGTCATGGCATTTTTAAAAAACAACAATAATGGACTTGTGCCCTGCCAAATTCCTGTAAACATTATCACCAGGCTGCTTTAGAGTAATATTCATATTGACCTTTTCCGTTGCATTTTGATAATGAGCCATAAACCTCAACAGCCTCGATTCAAGACAAAGAAAATGTCACATAGAAGGTTTCTTTTGTCAACAGATGCATATGCAAACCCATTTTTCTTAAATATCAAAGCTAAACCAGACCCTTCTTGTTCAATTCTGTAATAATAATAATAATAATAATAATAATAATTATATTGTATATTGTATAATGTTATTGTATAACAATATGTATATTGTTATTGTATAATAATAATAATAATAATAATAATAATAATTATTATTATTATTATTATTATTATTATTATTATTATTATCATTATCATTATCATTATTATTATTATTATTATTATTATTATTATTATTATTATTATTATTATAACAATAATAATAATGATAATAACAACAA
>JAOVVF010000008.1:5410398-5421488 GCA_028565595.1 Duopalatinus emarginatus
AAAGAATGGCCATAAAGCCTAGACACGTGGGCAACTAAATTGTATTTTAGTGAATGGCATTTTCAATATGGTGCCTGTCAGCAGTTATGCACACTTCAGCTGATATTACATGTGATGTATTGTAACACGTTGCTACAGATGATTAATATCAGTGATTAATATTACCTCTTTTTTATCTAACCCCATCTTTTTAATATTATATAAGCAATGTTACTACATACCTACCAATTAAATACCTATAAATACTAAATATTTGCCTATGTGTACAAGCTGTTCACTAACTGATGGTGAGGTTCAGCTTTAACCTGCAAAAATCATACACATACTCGTTTCCTCTAAATATATTGCACCTGGACTTGACTTGGAAAATAGGTAACACTGAGAGCTATATCATACTTACACAAACCCTTTATGACTCTTCACCATTTTAAAGGCTTACTGCAGCAGCTGTCAGCTGCCATAAATGCTACGTTTATGCATTTTTAAAGTTGCCATAGCAACTGAGACTGTTTTTTCCTGGAAATCACACATATCGTAACACGTCCTTATGTCAATAGATGGCATGTCAGCTTTATATCAAAATCAATGAAAGAAGCATTATGCTTGTAGAAAACACACATTCACACCTTCAGTAATCAATTTATCCAGGTTGTGCTTACAGTGGATCCCAGGGTTATTAGATTTGAGGAATGCATCCCATATGGGCACCCATAAACACCATACACACGTATTCACATTTACTTATGCCTAGCATGGCCACATAACCTGAAGGAAGCCCATGTGAACACTAAATCTTTACACAGACAGGAACCCAAGATATGTATTACATAAGCGATTTTAAAGGTGCTGCTAAAAGGCCCTTTATAAATGTTCATGTAGGTTTATTTCAGTAGTATTTGTGGTGTTATGTAGTTGATGTGTAATTTTAAAAAATCCTAAAAAGACATATCTATTGTATAATTAGATACTGATAGACTACATTCATTCTAATACATTCTTTTGCCTTATGTTTTTCTCATTGACCACTGTGCTTGCACACAAAGGAACTTTACCTCCACATTTAATCCTTCTGTGCAGTGAAACACAAATACTAGTTAACATACACACTAGGGGGCAGTGAGCACAAAAGCCTGGAGTGGTGAATATCCCTATCCACAGTGCCCGGAGATGGGGTTGATGGTTAGGTGCCTTGCTTAAGGGTACTTCAGTTATGTCTTGTCGGTTGTGTGGATTGAACTGGCGACCTTCTCATCACGAGGCTGGTTCCTTAACCACAAGCCCACGACTGCCTCTATTTATTTTATTTTTTTTCATATTCATCCTATACTGCATAATTATATTATCACCATTTCACATTGTAACCATATAAAAAAGTATTTTTATTCCTGATGTCTGCTGATGTACTAATTGAGTTTGATAAGCGCTAATTATTGTCTTTTTTTTTTCTCTTCTCTCTCTGCTTATGTGCCATTGCTTGGACTGTGTCGCCACATTATAGGTAAGCATATTTTAGATTCTGTACAACCCTGTCCCAGTGCAGTCACATCTAGTTTTACCATTATGAACCACCTTAAACTGTTAAAATAATAATTGAAGGTCAGGAAGATTTCTAACAGCATATGTTCAGGGAACACAGAGGATCCTCTAATACACCACTAACTCCCATCGCAATCCCATCACACTGTCACGTAACAAAGCTGCCTTCCACTGGGTTTATTATAGGTGGACTGCCGGCCCTGTGGGTGATTAGTGTGTGTGTGTGTGTGTGTGTGTGTGTGTGTGTGTGTGTGTGTGTGATAGAAACTCTGTGCCAGTGATGACTGAAATCTATGTGGAACATGACCACCAAAAAATATCATTAATGCCTGGCAAAAAGTGCTTTGCTGATCTCTGAATCAAGTGTATGCTGCATGCAGACATACTAGTACTGTGCTAGGGATGTAACCGAACATGAACACAATATTAGGAAAGGAGAGATAATGATGCACATAATAAAATCGTGTTGAGTCGAACTATGCATTTTGTATTTGCTTTGTTTTTGTTTCTTTGTTTTGTGTTAGTTTTGCGAGAAAGCTGTTCATCAGGAGCGGGACCCCACATGACAGGACTAAAAGTTGTGTTAGTGGGAGATAAGAAGTGTTAGTGTAAATGGAGTAGAGGCGGACACAAGTGCAGAGATTGTAGATCTTTTAATGAGTACACACAAACACAAAAAACACAAGCACATCTACATAATTAAAGTAGAAACTCCAGAACTTAGCAGCAAGACTGAAAAACAAGAAACTTGACTCTACAACCCGGTATGTCATAGACAATGCACACAACATGCAGTTAACATCAAAAAGGCAAGACAAAGTGCATGGAAATCGTTGGGAATGTATATGTGGTGCTGAATACAGTCGAAAAAGGTGCAGGTGCTCAGAAACAGGGGAATAACAGGAACGTTGTTGGGAGTTGTAGTCCTGACACATAATATATAATTGGCATATTATATAATTTTGATAATGATAATGAAAATTTACTTTCTAGAAAGAAGCAAAATGCAATAAAGCAAATTTAAAAATGGTAAGAATGATTTTTTTTATTTAAAATAATGCTCTTATTTGTTATATAATAATCTCATACACAGAATTTTAATTAGCATACATTCACTGGCTAAGATATTATTTTTGCAACGTATATTGTTTACTGATCAGCTATAACACTAAAACCACAATACCACAAAGAGGTTAAGTAAATAACATTTATTATCTCATTACAATAGCACCGGTCAATAGGTGAAATAAATTAGGCAGCAAGTGAACAGTTAGTTCTTGAGGTTTATGCATTGGAAGCAGAAAACATGGGCAAGCGTAAGGATCTGAGCGACTTTGACAAACGCCAAATTGTGTTGACTAGGCAGCTGGATCAGAGCATCTCCAAAACTGGTCTTGTGGGGTGTTCCCGGTATGCAGTTGTTAGGAAAAGTGGTCCAAGGAAGCACAAACAGGTGCCTAAGGCTCTCTAATGTGTATAAGGGGAGATAAGGCTAATCTGTCAGGTCTGATCCCACAGATGATGTTGCTGATGTCTTTGTGTCAGGTATCACAGAGGTTTCGTGAAGTTCGTGCCTTGATGGGTCAGAGCTGTTTATCAGCTGTTTAGGCGGGTAGTGTTAATCTTATGATTGATATATTACGTTACAAAATAATGCAGGCAGATACAAACAAAATAATGCATGAGTAAAATAAAAACCTCACACATATGTCTTGTTGAGATTTATTATGAGCTTGAGTGAGCTTTAGTACAGAAACTTTTACAGCCAGGATTCGCACACCAAGCTGACACTACTGACTGACTCGTAGACAGGGACAAAGGCATAGAGAGAGACAGAGAGAGAGAGAGAGAGAGCGCAATAGATCGGCCGCAGCTCTCATCTGGATTATGCAAGTCTTCTATATCCCAGCAGCTCAAGCTTGGGCTTGTTGCTTTTAGACACAGTGGGAATCAATAGGACACCTTCTAAGAAAGAGGATTATTATGCTACTTTAAATGGATATATACAGTATGTAGATGTCTAGATGTTTAAATATTTACACGATTTCAGAATAAGTTTCAAAAAAATGTCTGCTATTACATTAGCAATAAGTCAAGGTGTCAGAATGTGTCCAAGGTGCCGCTTCCAATGACTGGTTAAGAGCTCACACTAGGTGGTAAGGGACATTATAGCTCTTCAAACAGCCTTGGAAAAAAAAAGGACATGGGCGTCTCTGGGATGCAGATGCATGCGATTGGCTAAGTTGAAGAGGGAGGAAGCTTGAAGGCTAGTTTATTGTCAAAGTGGGACTCCAGGTCTGGTGGACCAGAGCCCAGTGGGATTTATTATTGCCAGTCAGGCCCTCCCATAAAAACGGGACAGTGCACTTGGAGCTGAAAATCAGCTCGTTAACACCCTGCACATGCACTCAGCTGCAAGTAGAACAGAAATGAACGGCATGAATGATGAGAATACTGCAGAGCAGTATTTCCACTGAGACGCCAATGTCTAATATCCCCTGACACATCCATAACAAATTTATGGTAAATATGTCACCAGTGATTTTAGCAAAGGAAACAAGTTTAGAGGAAAACAACAATATGTTGCACTCCAGAATAGATCCCTGGTGTGCTCCGCCATGGCGTCTGTTGGGAATTTTTAACTGAAAGGCAGACATGTATCGATTCTGTATCCAGACAGACTGTAATCAGCCAGAGATGATGATGATAGGTTATGATAGCTGGCTGAGTGGCGAGTCACACCAGGCTATAGTGGAGCAGCAGGTGATGGCTGGGCCACTGCTGTAGTCTCCATCCAGCATACACCTGAGCATCTGTGGCCCCGTGCCCAAGCCAGGGTCATACATACTCATATAGTGGCGGCTGCTCTCTATATCTGTCTGCCAGTGAAACTGTAACGTCACTCCCTGTCTGCTTCCATCACTGTTTATTCTGTATTGCTGCTGTAGCATTCATGAACCTGTCACTGCAGTAGATAACCTTTCTCTATCTCAATGCAGTCTTCATTTGTGACAAAGAGAATGAGAAAACAGCATCCATTGGGAGAAAATAACAGAAATAAGATGAATCTCTGTGGCCTCCAGCGGTTTTAACCACATCGTCTACACAGATTCTGTGTAATGGTCACCCGGGGCTGGCCACGGAGGCTGCGCCAATTAAATTAGGTAGCAGTAGAACAATTCTCTCGCACCTCCTGACTGCATCTTGTTTACTGGCAGTCCCTGCGGATCCTCGCCGCTCTGCTCTGCTGTGTACAGTAATTGTATTTAGCTGGAGTTGCTGCACAAAATATGCTAGAAAAGGAGAAAGAAATTTGCCAGCATAGGCTTCTAACCACATTACCCATGAGGCAGTTACTATGTAAAAGGAGGATGTTAGCTTGGGAAAAAAAGGTCAATAAAAGGTCATATAATATAGTTCATTAAAAGACTTTTCCCTTGGGTTTTCCCCTTTTTTTACATGACACCTGCAGAGGCTATTTTTGTATGACTGGCATGTACTGTACTGGAATAAATATGCGTAAAGACTCGCTCCAACAGAATGTCAGTCTCTGTTAACGCAAGTTAAACGTCTTGAGATTGTACTAGGTTAGAACATTGTTTTGTGCTGAATGTTTTATGTTTTAATATCCTGACAGCTGTTTTGAGCTAAATGTTCATGTTGTAGTGTCCTGACAGTTAATTCATGCTGTCGTTTTCTATAAATTATAATGTTTATATGACTGCCACTGTGTCATCACGTTGTTGTAACGTCGAACTCACTTTTATTTAGACAGTCAAAAAAAAACAAAAAACTGAACAGTTATTACTGTGATACGTAAGTATAATAGCAAGTATTTATAAAAATGCTAAAATAAGAGAAAGACTTTATATTGTGATTTGACAAATACAAATATAAATGGAAAGGTCAGTTTTTATAATATTCAAATTTAGGCCAGTTATTCAATTTAAATGTATTTATTTGTATATTATAATTATTTTAACAATGGAGATCTCAAAGCAGCTTTACAGAAATATAAAATGCAGATTTTATATTTATACATTTTTATTTTAATGAGCGAGGTGGAGGTGAGGTTGGCAAGTAAAAACTTTAAGACTTTAGAGAAACCAGACTCAAAAAGGGAATCCATCCTCTTTTGGGTGACACTGAATAGTACAATTATAAATCACCCCTTCTATAAGTTTGCTGTATATAAAAAGTGTAAATGTGTAGCATTACTATAATATCAGTGCTCATTGTGTAAAGTCTTTATAAATGGTAATGTAGGTTTGTATCATTTATAATGAAGGGATAATGTGGATATTAATGTGGCATCATACTGAAACTTCATTAGCTATTAAAATATGCTAACACTAAAGTCTTAAATTCCATAACGATGAGCTTTTTGGACTACAATTCAACCCCTCGTCCTTTTATTTGTTTATTTATTTATTTTTGTCATAATAGGATATGCAGTGGCTCAAGTCCAGGACAATCTGTCAGACTCAAAGACGCTCTCCAACAGTTTTGTCGGACATCCATGTAGTCTGTTGTGTTGTTTGAGAAAGATTACAATATCGCTTCTCTCTGATCTATCCAATGCTTAGCATTTCTAACAAGGACGGATTTCTGGCAGGGCTAAGTGCTCTCTGTCAGGCTCTTCTCAGGCTGCAGCCAGCGAAGCCACAGAGACAGGTTAATTAAACTTAAATAATTAAAGAAGTGGCATTAATGACCTGCGGTGTGGATGGGGTTGAAGCATATGGCACCAGATGACTCGCTGTCTCTACAGCGGCAGTCTATAGAGTGGGATGGATTAAGTCCCCTCCTTTACTTACTTTGATGATGTCAGTAGATGATTTGCCCAGGTGCCAGAGTGGCATTTGATATTCAGGGCAGGTGGTAGAGCGTAAGACAGATAGAAAGCGGAGGAAAGAGAAAGCGAGAGACACAATAGCATGGCAGTATAACAAGAATTGGGCCGAATGCTTCACCATCTGCTACTGGGCTGCTGGGTACAACTCTCTGGACCATTAAACGTCTCACACAAAGTTTGGATTGAAAGACATCTCCTTACACTTTTCAACTCAGTCTTTTTCTCTGGCTTCTGTTTCCCTGCTCTCAGTTTCTTTCTCTTTGTGCAACATACATTACAAATTGCTACCTCATTAAATGTTTGCCGTAAATATTATTTCTCTGTATGGCTATTGATACCTACTTAAAGTGAGCTAAACTGAACCATTTTGGTAAGTGGAATTTTTGATTCTCATTATTAATGGTATCTAAGCACGAGTGTAATGGATGTCCACATGGACAGTCTAAAGATCACCATAATGGACATGTACATCAAAACCATGAATTTTGCATGGACCATGACTGATATATGTAAAGCTACTTTACATAAAATTTAATTATAATGTTAATTGACCTTTTATTGCACCAGAGTCTTTTCAAAGCTTCAAATGTAATGCAATGTGTGTCAACAAAAATCACTAGGTTTTAAAGCTGTCCCATGTCTCCAGAAAATATAAAAAGTTTGTTTTGTACCTCAAACAACAAAAAGTTGAAAGATATGAAACTTTTGATTGATAAGTTCTTTCAGAGGTGAGAGATTTTGGTGCTGGTAGTGTGTGGAGGAAGATTTTTCTGTCGCTGACTCAAGTGCATCAGGATAATAGAGCAAAAAAACAAATTGTGTACATTTTACACAAATTCTAATATTTAAGGTAGTCAGTCCATCTACCAGCATGTTATCAGACTTAAGTGGCCTAAATTCAGTACAATGTTCTGACATTGCAAAATGCAAAAGTTCATTTATTTATTAATTTTTTTTGTATTGTGGTTTTAACAATGGGTAGTGGACGAAGCAGCTTTGCAGAAATATGAAATCCATTTTACATTTATATACATTTTGTCCCTAATGAGCACGCCAGAGGCGATGGGAGCAAGAAAAGTGATTAGATGACAAGATGGAGCCAGACACAAAAGGGAACCCATCATTGTTTTAGGTGATATACATAATCACTTCTATAACAGTGTGTTATATAGGAAAAATACAATGTACAGTCAGTATATGTTTATATTATATATTTGATGTTTGTTGAATTTTCACTGTTCACTGATGGACAAAGAGTCTTCACTGATGAAGAGTAAAACTGTTCAGTCACCATCCATCGTGGGAATTTTGAAACTGTTGATGTGGGTTCAACCTCAGCAGCAATGGGTGATGCTCAGTTCAGGGTGGATCAAGCAGGTCCAGAGAGCATAAGGAGTCTAGCCTGAATGCTCATTCAGATCTCAAATGTTAAAAAATAACCTCATATTAGCTTTTAAGTAGTTGCTTTGAATGAATGTGTTATTTGTCAGTTGGTTGTCAGTGATTTCTCTAGTGTCATCTCTCTCTCTCTCTCTCTCTCTCTCTCTCTCTCGCTCTCTCCTGTACAGTCAACGAATTAGATTTGTTGTCTCTCGCCGCCTAGTAGTGACAGTCTGAAAGTGAGACAAAGTGACCGTTAAGCGGATTTGCTCTTGTCAGACTATGTTTGTGTTTCAGTGATTGTCAGGTAAGCCTGGAGAGGGTGAGATCTGAAAAGCAGCCCTGGCTCTGAGGCCTTCCTCCTGGGGCGAATGGATCTGTGTTCCTCTCTCACCTTGGTCTCTCAGGACTTAGCCTTAACATGGCTATATCAGTTAACATCCTCTTTTTTCCCCCTCCCTCCCTTACACTGTCTAGCTATATTCCTTTCCAGTTCCGTCTCACACGTTTCTTGTCGTGAACAAATCCTTAATGACATCGTATCAAAACACATATCCACATATATAGTAACGATGTTAATCTAAATGATACGAGATGTTACAGTTCAGTCGAGGTAATTGTTTTAGTGATCAGTTTCCTGTCTGCTTCGAGTCGCAATTAGTCACCACAGTGAAGGCAGGCGTTTCAAAATAGACCGGCGGTACACAGTGCCGTCACTGCTGACACCAGACGACAACGACAATTAATCAAGAAGTCTCTAAGCTCCGCACAGTGTGGTTATATCACACATAGCAAGCGTACAGGGGCATTTGAGGTGTGTGCGGTCTGTGTGGGGAGCTGGCAAACTGCACTTTGTATAAACAGCTCATTAGGCCAAGTGTGGATGGCCTATTTCTGTACTGTATTCTTAAGGAGTAGAACACGGCTGTGATTTGGTCGCAGGCACGAGCCAAAGGCGAGTCATCACTGCAGCCGTGATGTTATTCGTGATAACACACAACCGCGACTGTTCTATTGCTTTTATGCAACAGTTTTTACAAAAGAAAAAAAAAAGAAAAGAAATCAAAGCAGCCCAGAATTGCAGACTGAATATGCTTTAATATTTACAATACTTTCTGCCAAAAAGGAGTTCCACAACTATTGAGTTGTTGCTATGCAACAGTAAAAATTCCCTAGCCTGCTGTGACACTACCAACTAATATTAGTTTAGAATAAAAAAAAATGCAATTAAGCAACGATGAAAGGAAAGGATAAAAAGCTACAAATAAAAATCATTAAAAATTCAAAGATCGATTATTATTTATTTATTTGTTTGTTTGTTTATTTATTTATTTTTGTGTACTCGTGTTATTTGTACATGTTAATCTGCACATTTCCCTTCATTGTGCAGTTAAAAAAAGGCTGCTCTGTCTGATGTGCATTGGCATTAAACTTCCTGGCTGGCTTCAGAGTCTGACCAAACAGGCTGCAGGTCAAATATTATCTGAAAGTCATCCATATTCATTTCTCATTTTGTATAAACACAAATACAAAACAACTAGCGGTTTGTGTACATAAATCTTGCTGTTACTGGTAACACGTCACTCGTTACTTGGCAACATGTCAGCAAAGTAATACAGTTAGTATAAAAAAACCGTGCTGTTTTAACAGATATCAGCACGGTTATAATGCTTCTCAGCCAGTCAGATTGCGTGGTCGGAACTAACCGTTGTATAATCGTTAATCGTGTTAGTCTGGCTTGACTACATCAAAATGTGTTGTTTAGAGATAATAGAAAAAAGACAATATCGTAAAAAAACATTAAGGTTGTAAGTCGTTCTGGATGGTCATTAAAAATGCTGCAGTTACATCAGAAGTAAGACAAACAGAATTAGGAGACTAAAGGCCTGTTAGGACTGGATTAGTTTCTCAGGGAGACGTCTGTAAAAAATATTTCACAATTCTACTCAGTGATAAAACTCTTGCATCTGGAATACAAATATGAAAAACAGGAGGACTAGTGAGTTTCTAGCTTTCCCGGTCACATGATATCACTATCTCTATGGAAATGTGTATTCAGTATCTAACTACAGTGTGCAGCAGTTGCCAAAAATCTATTTTATTGAACATGAGGCTGCATCTATCTGTACAAACTCAGAGATGTGCATCTGGACAGGACTAAAATGATCAGACAACCGCAGAGTTCAGCGGAAAACTGTAGGCCTGCCTGTCATTAGCCCTATCCAAACGGGATTAGATTTATGTGATTTATCCTGACGTAATTCTCTCTTTTACGTTGGGTCCTCTGTGATTTTATTCCCGTCTGGGATGACCATGTCTGTGTTTTTCTCAGACGTTCTCAGAGAAAATTACAGGCATATACACACCATGGACCTTCAGGTCACAAGGCTGGTTTCTTTAACTAAAGGGATCTTAGTGTGGTTGTTTTGGTCCTCATCTCAGTGCAAACTATATTCTGATTTAACTGGACTAAAAAGTGAGGTGTGAAAACATGTAGGATCTGATTTCTTCGAGTTGCTGTTGTTCCTGGGACTACTGGTTTTAGCCTCATCCTAGACAGACACCGATTTTGTCAAATCAGATTTAGTATCTCTCTATGATGTAATTTCAAGTGCGACCATGAAAAAGAACGAGTGAAGATACATACGGCGCATCACGTTCCTTGTGTGCGTTGAGCCTATGCGCTGTATTAGTTCATGAAAATGTAAGGCACAACAGAAAAAATACATCCTCTTACCTGCCGCAAAACGATATCCTCACTAACAGCGTGAAGGAAAAATGTCCGTTGCTTCTCGGGTCTCTTGTTGTCACGCTTGAAATTAAATTAAGGAGCGCCATTAAAGCTGATTGAATAAATAGCATTGATTATCCAGGATCATCATCATGGAAGTTTAGGCTCCAGGAACAACAGCAACCCGAAGAAATCAGATCATCCAAACTTATAGCAAGTTTATTCATGCACTCAGAAATCTAGACATACACTCACGCCCAGATAACATGTACTGGAGTAACCGAAGGCCAGAATAGGGAAACGTAAAAGTTAGGAGTTAATAAACAGGGAGCAACATTTAGAGAAAAACATTTTAGAGAAACCATCTTGACCTAAGGATAAAACATAGAATAGTCATGTAAGTGTGGGTGAATAGATACCAGGAACCATTGGCGTCGGAAGCATTTTTAATGTGGGGGGGACACATGGATGAAAATTTTTAATTAATTAGATGCCGTTTTTTGCATTTTTGTGTATTTTAACAGATTTAAATGATAGCTATCATTAAGCTAGCTGATAGATCTCCTAACATTAATTATCCAGCTAACT
>JAOVVF010000008.1:5467366-5479511 GCA_028565595.1 Duopalatinus emarginatus
CCTTTGTTCTGGAGACGGCAGACACCCAGACACTTAGGGGCCATTTAGATAGGGGTGTAGATGGGGGTGTAGATTGTTCACTACAGCAGTCCCAGCATTGCTTTGATGGCCTGAGGCTAACTCTGCTAGCATAGTCAGCAAGCCACTGTCTAACTAGAGCATGTCAATAATATTCCTTCTAAAGTTCAATCTCAGGTAAAATCCTCCAGTTACAGTTTGGGATACTGTTTCCCTGTCTTTCACCCAATGACTCCAGCACGTTTAGATAATGAGTGAATGTATGTCATCTGCCAATCCCTACCCTTCTTATTCCTAGCCAGCTCTCCCCTATCATTGAATTACTATGACACATGAAGCAAACCTGCTGTGTGACAAGGCAGGGTGGGAAAAGTGCTGTTGACCATGTTCGGCATGCACGATGTCCAGGATTGGAAAAGTCTCCAAGTCTCTGTAAAAGGGGATATGTCTCCCATGAGAGAATATAGAATATACCAATTTTGCCATCTAGACCCACAGTTACATTTGGATGCAGGCTTGCCATTTCTTGATGGTCATGATGGATCCAGTCTCACTGACTGTGAGGTCAGACTACACCTTGGATAGGACGTCAGTCCATTTGTGACTACGTATATAAGTTGTACTGACAGCCAATATTCTAACTTCCTAATTTCTGATTGTTTTCTGATCATCATTCCTGCCAAACTATAAATAAACCAGATCCTTTAATCAGTCTTTGCAAAGTCCTCAATTAGTGATACTGAGCCATGATTACACTTTACCTCTGCCTCTGTTGTATCTGAAGTTCTTATTAATCCTAGGTGGCTTATCCTCTGCTTATATAGAGTTTGTTCACCATCTGTCACTGTTTAAACACTGCAAGCACTTCAACCATCTTTACCTGTCTCAGAAATCCAATATGTATGACAGGGCACTTGGAGTGACTTCACAGTAGGTTAATATGCACAAGTATTTGTTTGTGCTTAAACTAAAATATATCACCTGCATTTTACACCCGAAATGACCGGCTGTTAGATGCAAAGTGGGCTGAGTGTGTGAGTCACAGTTGGTGCTTAAGTAATCGCAACCACCTGTGCTCAGCCTGCGTGTGAAAAATACATAGTCATTCAGTAAACAAGCAGAGAGCGAAGGCTGGTATATGTGTGCACGAATAGGGTGTAGCTGTGCATATGCATTTGTGCAGAGTTGTGTGTATGCGTGTGTGTGTGTGTGTGTGTTGGGGGGGAATATGCGTGTTCATGGGCTGATAGTGTTCAGGTTCAGCTCGTTTCAGCTTTATCTCACTTTCCCCTGATTCTCCCATTATAATGAAATGATATTCAGCCTCACCAGTGTTTACAAGCTGCTCAGTCTTGTTGTTTGTTTACAGTGGCAGTAACAGCTGTGTACTGCTCTAATTGTGTAAATGAGACTGGAAGTGCTGATGCCAGTTCATTTGCTGTTTGAAAATTAATTAGATTTCTCAAAATCAAAAATTATAGTGTTTCTAAGAAAGTGTGTCCTGCCTCGTTTCTGGAAGTAGCATGTCGCTTTTCCAGCGTGTAATTAAATTTATTCACAAAACGAACCCTGAAAGAATCAGCGCTATCTCCATGTTTGCGAGTTATAGCCCCCTCACCCCACCCTGCACTGGTGCATTCTGGGAAAACTGTTAATTAGGCAACAATACGGCAGATGTTAGCAATTAGGAATCAGTAATAAAATGCTCAGATCAAGTGTACGTCGATAATTAACTTAGTGAATGTTATCTCTGTGCTCGGCTCGGGTATCAAACCCCAGTGCCAAAATGGCTTCATTTTACACTTACAATACCTTGTGTAAGTGTTCACCCTCTTGAACCCTTTCACATTTTGTAGTGTTATAACCTGGAAGAGAAATGGACTTAATTGGTATTATATGTCATTAATATACACAAAAGCCTATTGTATTCAATAGGTTGGGGGGGTGGACTGGGGCGGAGGATAAGTATATTGTACCAAGCCTGGAAAGGTCCATTTGGATCTCATCAGAGCAGAGAACCTTTTCCCACATTTTCTGAGTCTCCAACATGGGATTTTGTACAATTTTTTCCCCCAATAATGGCTTTCTTTCGCCACTCTTCAATAAAACCCAGCTTTATGAAGTGTCTGGGTTTTGATTGTCCTGTGAGCAGTTTCCCCCATCTGAGCTGTGGATCTCTGCAGCTCCTTCAGAGTTGCCTTTGGCCTCTTGATTGTTTTTCTGACTAATGCTCTTCTGTAGATTGTGCCATATTCTTCCATATAATATATAACTGCACGCTGGTGAATCCCATGCAACTTTTTTATTATTTATCATTAAATACTGAATAATTAATTATCAGTTTTAATAATCAACAATAATTATATCATTATTTAAAATGTAGTTATAATTAAATAAAAATAGTTATTAAAAAATAGTATGCAAAATATTATTTTTAAATATTGTAAAAAAATATATATGTACAGATTATAACACTACAGCAGTATGGGAAAGTTTAATGGTAGGAATACTTATACAAGCACTGATGTTTCCAAAATTGCAAAATTGACACAACACTGAATAACAGTGTCTGGATGACAAAAGAGTAGATGCTTAACAACCATATTATACTTTTCCATAGTGATTTACTTGTTTTTGTTGTTGTTGCTGAATGAAAATCTAGACTTTGCTGCCTACAGAGACACCTGACGAGAGCTTTAAACAGCTTCCAAATAAGATAGAAATGGAGAAGCTTTATGAGCTGCAATAATTCAGATTTTATATAAAACAAGAGCACGGCTCTGTTTCAGTCTGCATAACAAGCAACCTGATACCTCTCACTGCAGAGAGCCCCGCCATCCTCATTAACTACCCCACTGATCCCAAGAAAAGCCTGTCTCTGCTGGGGAAAAAAATGATCAAGGACAGGTAAGCTTACATCCCACAGCTACCCCCCGCCCGCCTCCTCCAAATCGGAGAAAGGTGTCTCACAGCATCTCAGAGCATCTCAGAGTGACAGTGAAGATAGTTATTAAGCTCACATCATTCCAGTTGTGGCTTCCTCGCAGACGTCTTGAATAAACGGTCCAGGTCGGAAGCACATATATACGTCTGGAGTCACGTTTGTTGAAACTGGAAGGGGGTAGATGGGATAGATCACCCAAATGCCATCTGTTTTTCTTCTCCAGGCCTTGGCACAGAGCTCCAAACATCTGGCCACTCTCAGGATGGGGTTGGCAGCCTTGGCCCTCGCACACCCGAGGCCATGTCTCTGTCTGTTGGGTCTCAAGTCTGCAATAACTTTCTCCGCATGGGCCAACCTGGCTAATCAAGGGGATGAAGATTCAAATGAATATTTCCTCGAGCTCCTTTAACTTACACGTGGCAGACCGAAGAACAAGCATCCAGTCTTGTTGTTATCGCTTCAGTTCTGGCAGGACAAGAAAATGCCAACTTTCCCCTTGTTTACCCCTGCTTCTCACTTATTAGCAAATCTCAAATTATACCCCCCACCCCCAGATCCCCCAACCCTGATTCTAAAGATGACCTTTTCTTACCTAGTTGTATGTGTATGTTTATAATTATATGTGCGTATATATATGTGTGGGTGTGTGTGCGCACATATGTGTGTGTGTGAGACCAGGCTAAAGGTTAGAGGCTTGTCTTCCCCCAGGCAGTCTGCAGGGTCTTGCAGAGGCAGGGCAAAGCTACAGAGTCCTGCTAAATGTCAGCTTGTTCAGGCTCCCCTCCGAAAGGTTACAGCAGTGTCCAGGATTTAAGGTGCAGGCCTGGCAGTTATCTCTCTCTCTCTCTCTCTCTCTCTCTCTCTCTCCCCCCCCCCATGCTTTTCAGCTTCTTAAAGGAGTACCCCAACTTTTTTCAAAACAGTCTCTGTCAACAGCATTTATAGCATATGTATGATTACCATGGGCAAACATTTCCTGTCTTTTAATGTATTTAGAAAAGAACTGAAAATTTATTTATTCAAAACACACATACGTATAATGGAGTTCTAAGGGCAAGTGTTATATTCATTTATATTCATAGGTTTATTCATAAGTCATCCCTGTTATATTCATAAGTCATTCTCGTTAGTTATGCTTTCCCCCAAGGCTTCATAAAACACATGCATGATCAGACCCGCAATACTGCATCATCAGTGCTTGATCACATGTTCCTACCTCTGAAAAAGTTTCTCAACCTCTCTGTATTCCCACCTCTCATTTCCAATCTCTATATTCCCATTATTGGCTGAATAACACAAATTTAGAGTTTGAGGTTACAAATTGACTTGACTAAACAATTCATTTCCATGACATCTTCTGGAATTATGTTGCATAATTGTTGATTCACTGTTATGACAACTGTGATTGTCTTCCATTATAAGTAATTTTTGAGTCAGTTTTATTTGTATAGTTTTTAATTTAGGACAGTTTCAAAATTCTTGTCTGAAGTGCAGGTGCAGATGTATGATATCCTTGTTCGAAAATATTGGAGTGCTATTTTGAACACCTGTACCTGCGGCAAGCAAACAGTGCCAAAAGTGTAGTCTTAAAGTTTCAAGTCTTAAATATGTGTCAATTGATATCATAGATAACACAGATTCTCATCTGGTAGTATCAAAGCTCTGAGACAGACTGTGAAAGTGGAAAGTGAGAACTGTGCCTACACCATATCAAGGTGCTGAAATAAAATATGCATTAATATAAATGTAAAAAATATATCATTCTCAGTCTGCTTTTCTCTCATTTTCAACTTTCACAGTTCCTCTTTGCCTATCTCTGTCTCTCTCTTCAATTGTGGGACAGCCAAGGCACAGTTGAGGATGTAGGAGAGAAGGGAGCTAATTTTACACATTGAGTTTGAGAGACAGAGAGGACGAGATAGTGAGAGGGAGATAGGGGACAGAAATAAGCTGATTGACAGCGAAGGATAGAGTGAGACAAGGAATGGAGATTGAGCGAGACACCAGTGTTGAGGGGTTATGGCCCACCTCAGACTGCACTGATCCCCAGGGAGCCCCATCTCAATCAGCCAGGCCTGGCTAGAGGGAAGGACGGAGGAACTTACTTCACTGCTCAATTAAGCAAACACTGGAATATGCCAGTTCTAATCAAATCACCACAATGCACCGTGTCTCCCAGGAGCGCCACAGCAGGGATAGAGGGAACAAAACTCAAATGCAAATTCTCCTGTTAGTCTTCAAATAAACCACATATGTACATGTGTAGGAAGAAAATGGTAGTGGGAATGTCGGTCACCCAGATAATACTAAAAAGGGCCTCTATTTTCTACAGCATGACCTGGGCTTTAACCCAAGCGTCCCCTGGAGCAGTGGAAATAGAGTCCAGACCAGGGCTCTCATTCTGTTTTTTTGAACAACTTCACAATAATAGGCATGGGCAAATTAGAAGAGTAAGCCTAATGTGGCGTATTAAGCCCACGATCATGCCCAGACCAAAAAGCGTGACCTTAATGCCCCGGTGTTCATCAGTCCATTATTCCATCTCTTGAGTAACTCACTGTGATGTTTAATTGCTTTTCTCCAGCAGTTCAAGGCAATAGTAGAGTAAAATACAACTTCATTACAACAGCTGTGCTCTGAGCTGATTGCTCTGGGTATTGCTGGAGCACGTCGAGATCAGTGGTCCATTCAAGGCATTTAAACGATGATGTGTATGAACACAAAGTAAAGCGCAGTGATGAGGTTTGCGCTTGTCTGCATGGGTGACTTGAGGACTTGTATTCAGTACTGGTGAGTTGAGTTGAAAAGTTATATCAGTGTGTATGCATCTTTAAAACAGGGTTATGCAGGTACTGCTTTTATGGCAAAGTGCACAACATTATGTTTTCTCCTAGACACCATATTCTCAATGCAGAACCAGTACATGCTCGAACGTATGAATACACTTACACATAGATGGAGTTACTGTTTTTCTCTCATCCTTTTTTTCTTTGCTATTTCTTGCATTTAAAATAAAATTGAAGGCTGGAAAATGTGAAATATTGACAAAAGATTTTCATACCATATATTTTAGATTTTAGCTGCCTTGATGACAGCTTTGCACGTTTTTGAAGCCTTTCCACCAGTTATGAGACAGAGAGAGAGAGAGAGAGAGTAAAATGTTTGGAATAAAGTTATGAGTGGAGAGTAGTAGAGGGAAACAGGGAGAGTAACAGGGTGGGAGGGAAGAATAGGGTGAGAAAGGGTGGGAGGAACGGAAGAAGGAAGAGACACTTGCTGGCAGGCAATGCTTCACGCAAAACCCTTATGAATAATGCATGTTCCCTACCTAGACTAACATAGATACATCTCTCCCTCGCTTTTTCTCCTTTTCCTCCTTCCATTTTTAACTCCCACTGTTTCTGTGGAAAAGTTTAATCAGCGCTGGAAATGACACATCCTCCTTAGAGGGACTTGCCGCCACTCTTCAGTATAAGGCTCATTAAGTCAAGCCCGACATTGGTGTCAACATAGGTGAAAGTGGCTCTTATGTCTGCGGTGCGGTTCATTAGCCCCTTTTTCCAAGCGAAAGCAATATACCACCAAACTTGGTTGAATCACTGTTTTAATGGACATTATTTAATTCTGACAAATTAGGTAACTGCCAGTGCACAACTATAAATATAACCGATGGACATTGAAGTATAGGACAGTCAGGTAGGATTTTTTTTCCCGCACAGGCATATCACCTTAAAACCATCAGAGTCTACAACACTCAGTTAAAGTATGAAACTGTTTTGGATCCAGGTGTCATAGCAGGAGCCAGAGGAGATGGAATTAATGCAAGTCATTCAAAAACCCTTATTCATACTTCTTGAGGGGAAAATGACATGGGACAAAAATAATCATGAAATGAGGCACTTTGAGCTTGCTGCAGTTTTTCCCAGCATTCTGAATGTTCAAAATGTGTTCATACAGTGTGTAGAAGCTCTAATATACATACATGTACTGTATCTTAAAACTCCTGTATAAGTCTATAGCATACTGGCTATGCATACTTTCCATTAGTCTGATGAATAATGCCTACGTCACACTTTTCTCTGTGCATAACTGTTCAGCATTGACCTACTTTGTATTATAATGCTATTTGTATCTAAAAAAAAATTAGATATAGTAGGGCAAAAAAGTTTAGTCAGCCACAAAAATCGCTGAGTCTGTAAATTAGCCAACAAGAACCGTAGCCGCCTGTTCTTCTGTAGAATGTTTGCTAGCGTAGTTAGCATGTTTTGCGGCAAAACGACGGCTGAAGCTGTATTCTTTAAAAACTGCTACAGTTTCTTGGCATATCAGACATACAGCCATTGATCGGACCTCAGCGAAAAAATATTTTGTTGTCCACTCTTTATTAAACACTCGGCACTCAATGTCTACTTCTTTTCTTCGGTCTGCTCATTTTCACTGAAGGGCTCAAACTGTGCCCTTCAGTAAACTCAAAAAAGTGAAGTAGAGAGTAACACATCACACTCAAACAAAGGACAATGTTTTTGGAGTGCGCCATCTATTGGGGAAAAGGTCAAATGAAGGGTTTAATTATAATAAAATTAATTATTTAATTTAATAATATAACCTGGACAAGTTCCTGGCGATCTGGATTAGAAAGCCCAACGGGTAAATGGCCCGCGGGCCATAGTTTGCTGATGTCTGGTGTAGGCTAAGCTGAGGTAACATTTTTAATTACAAACGAATTTTAAAGTTAATTAAACTAAATCATTGTGTGGGAACTTAACTGGTGTGACGTCTTGGGTCAAAGGTTGTTGGTAAAATGGCGGATTGAGTGCGTCCAAGGTGGTGTTCATACTACATGCTCCCATACTTAAATTATATACTAGATTCACGTTTAATAATATATACTCGCTCCAAACTAGTAGGTAGTATTCAAGTATGCCATTTCGGATGCAGCTTTCTTCTATAAGAAGCTCTTCTGTCCTCCACTCATTACCTGTATTAATGGCATAATGATCATGAGAATGGTGAGCAAAGAGCAAAGAGCTGGGACCAAAGTAACAAAGGCTACCATCAGTAACACACTACGCCGAGAGGGACTCAAATCCTGCAGAGCCAGGCGTGTCCCCCTGCTTAAGCCAGTGCATGTCCAGGCCCGTCTGACAGCATATGGATGATCCAGAAGAGGATTGGGAGAATATCATGTAGTCAGATGAAACCAAAATAGAACTTTTTGGTAAAAACTCAACTCGTCATGTTTGGAGGAAGAAGAATGCTGAGTTGCATCCCAGGAACATACATGCATGGGGGTGGAAACATCATGCTTTGGGGCTGTTTTTCAGCAGGGGACAGGACGACTGATCCATGTTAGGGGAAGAATGAGCGGGGCCATGTATTGTGAAATTTTAAGCCAAAACCTCTTTCCATCAGTGACAGCATTGAAGATAGATTGTGGCTAGGTCTTCCAGAATGACAAGGATCCCAAACACACCACTTAGGCAACGAAGTAGTGGCTCTGTATAAAGCATTTCAAGGTCCTGGAGTCGCCTAGCCAGTCTCCAGACCTCAACCCCATAGAAAATTTGTGAAGGGTGTTAAAAGTCTGTGTTGCTCAGCGACAACCCCAAAGTGAGGAAGATATAATAACATGATGCTAGGAGAGGCAGTGTAATGCTCTGGGTAATGTTCTGCTGGAAAACCACAGGTTCTGGTATAGTATTGGTATGAGTCAGTTAAGTCAGTTATAGGACATTACAACATTAGTGTTTCGATTTTTCTTATGGCGAGATAGTATAATGTATTATCTAGCCTGATATTACAAAGTTATGTATACCTTGCATTAGTTTTCGTCCCCTTGGACAGTTATCAGTGTTACAAACTTCATAGAATTGAAACTTATTTTGGATTTTTACTGTCGAAGTGACAAAATATGTCTAATATTTGAAACTGCAAAATATAATATATAATGTAAAATATGAAGGTATTTGTTGGTTGTAGACTTAGATGTATGTCAAATAACAAAAACAAAACGAATAGATATGTTTTATACCTCACTATAGTATGTAATTTATAGTGACTTTAAATTGATCTCATTCCCTCTCGATCACAGATCAATTAGACATAGTGATAGTGTACCTATTAAACAAATGATAGTGAACCTATTCTAAATGCTACCCTAATATTAGAATCTTCTGCCCCATATGGCAATGTTGCGAATGCATTCAATGCTAATTCCTATATTTCATGTAATTATGAATGAATATGGAATATTATGTCATACTGATACAGAAGGTTTTCATTTTAGATCTACCTATAAGCAGAACACAAGTATGCCATGTTGCCATGGTGACGGTGTTTTGTAGAATGTCTCTTATGTTGTCTATTCAGTATAAAGGAGAAAAGAAGACTGCTGAAGATATGGGAAAAGATCTTCACATTTACGACCGGGTTTTACCAAATGCACCACACTTCTAGCAAAAAAGTGCTCAATTCCCTAAATAGATGCACCTTTTGTGCTTGAACAAAGAGCAGCTGTTTAGATTTTTATGACCTGTGTGACCAGGAAATGCCCCGTCCTTACACAGACAAACAGAAATGAGCTTGTTAGGTTGAACCGGGCAAGGAGATAGGAGCAGGAATCATTTCATCATCCTCACTCAAACTTTTTCCTCCCAAGCCCTTCTTGGCCCCCCTTTAGTAGTGCTGTGGTACAAGATTCATTTTCTATAATATCATTCTTCTGATGGTAGGTTTGGCTATAAATCTCATACAAAACAAGCAGCCGTAGCTTTGCTAAACATCACCTGCTAAAACAGCTCTGACCCATCAAGGTATGGACTCCACAAGACCTCTGAAGGTGTTCTGTGGGCACCAACAATGTAGCAACAGATCATTCTGTGGATATTCGGTGGGATCACCCAGACAGGCTAGCCAATGCCCACAAGCACATCAGTGGGCCTTGAGTGTTCATGGGCCTGTCGCTGGTTCACCAGCTGTACTGATTAGACCACTCCTGGTATCCAGGATGTTTCCATACCTTCTACACAATGAGCACTGGGATAGACTTAAGCAACACCCATAATCTAGTAGTAGGATAAGCAGCTTGGATGATAAATGGAGGGAGGGTAAAAGAGATAAAAAAGGTTTATTATATCACCATATCATTGATTTATATAGTTCCTTCCAGGTTTAGAACTCAGAATTGTGTCCCTCATGCACATGAGTACAACAGTCACTGTCTGTCTCTCTCAGTCTCTCTTTCTCTCTCTCTTTGTCTCATAATCTGCCACCCATCAGTGTGTCTCAGTGTGATATCTCTCACCTGTCCTGACTGCTTGTTACACACTGGCTATAGCGTGGCTGTTGACCTGTGCTATGAGACGCGTCATTGCCACACTATAAATACACATAGATTATTAATCTATCACTTATTCTCCAGGGTCTCCTGTATATATGCACACAGGTTCATTATCTCTCCTCTCCGTATTCCTGTTCGGCGCAAGGTCATTTATTATTGGATTCTCCAACCCCGGGGTGCCACAGAAGATGTCAGCTTGTGAATAATTTCGTAACTGAGCTATAGCTTTACTCACTTTCTCTCGTTAAAAGTTGACACGTTGCTTCTCAGGGACTGACCCTGATGGATTGTTTTTATCATTATTTAGTCGCTTCATGGACACCCACTGCGAGCTACTCATTGTGACTCAATTTGCATGATTTTTTTATTTTATTTTACTTTCTGTGCAAAAATAACAGACCAGGCCAAACTACCTTCCTCAAGGGCACTTAGGAGACAGTTAGTTCCCCGTACACAACCACACGGTCCTCAGTTAGAGGCACAAGCTAAAGACATTAGCTCCACATTTAACATCCAAGTCTGAAGCCAACTGTTTAACTCTTTTCGTCACTAGGGAACATATAGTGGTAGAACAGATACCGTAACCTGGATTTCTCCTCCAGGTTTCTCTTCTTCCTTACATGTGATACATCAGTGGCACAGATTTCCAAATGAAACTGCTTCCCATACACTGGGTCTTTATTACACCCTTTCTACTTTTTATACGTTATTGAACTTCCTCCACTGACACAGTGTTGTACACAGTAACAGTCAAGCTTTTATTTTCTACTATGAGGTCACTTTGTGTGCACACCTGCCCACAGTCTGCTTCTCTCTCTCTCTCTCTGTGCATGTCTCCCAGGAGCCCAAGGCCAGTTCCCGATTGTCCAGAACGTGACGGTGACAGAGGGAGGGACGGCCAACCTGACCTGTCGCGTGGATCATAATGACAACACCTCCCTCCAGTGGTCAAACCCAGCACAGCAGACCCTCTTCTTCGGGGACAAGAAAGGTGAGTGAGGCTGAACTACAGATATTACAAGAGCAGGAATCATAGTGACCAGTGACGCCAGGCTTATGGTGTGTCTGATCATATTAGTCTGTTAGATGAAATGTGTTCAGGATTGGGACTCTGTGTTGAATCGGGATTATGGAGTTTGGTTGTTTTTTGTTTGTTTGTTTTTGTGTGTGTGTGTTTGATTTTTTGCAAAGCACAGCTGGAATTGGGGGGAAAAAATTCTTATTCAAATAATTCTATGTGCCTTCAAATGAGCACCCTGTAAACAGCATACACATACACACAGGGAGAGAGAAAGAAAGAAAGAGAGAGAGAGAGAGAGACAGAATTATACCCTCTTTTCTCCTCTCTCACACCTCTCCCTTTGTCTGTCTTCTCTCTCTCTCTCTCTCAATCACTCCCACACAGCAAACTAGGGCAGTAGCATGATTTATGTTGTGGGCTGCAAACATATTACATCTGATAAATGATGTAGGATGCCAGTACTCATCCAGTGGCTTTTACAGGTTTTTGATCACTTCAGTGCCTTTAGAGCATAAATACGTTTTTAAAACCAGGTTTAAAATAACTGCATGCCATCTTTAGAGAAATTTGATGCTTCTAAAGCATCTATGGCTTACAGGTGAGATTGATGCTTAGTCTCATGGACTCTATATAACTATTCTAGATCCACTGCTATCGAAACAACCTCACCATTGGAATATCTACAGAAATCTTACCAGGTGAAATGTTGCGTATCTATAGATCATTTACATTTACATTTAAATGTAATCCAGAGCGACTTACAAGAGTGCTTAGTTAAATTCTTGGAGTATCTGAAACTAGTAAAGGTAAATCAGGATTCAAG
>JAOVVF010000008.1:5479611-5502024 GCA_028565595.1 Duopalatinus emarginatus
CCATCCGTGCAGTGAAACACACACACCAGTGAACACTAGGGGGCAGTGAACACACTTGCCTGGAGCGGGGGGCAGCCACAAACCACGGCGCCCAGGGAGCAGTTACGGGAGTTAGGTGCCTTGCTCAGGGGCACCTCAGTCGTGTCTTGCCCTGGCCGGGGACCGAAGCCGCGACCTTCCGGTCACGAGAGTGGTTCCCGAACCACTAGGCCACGGCTGCCCCATGCAGTAAAACACACATGATAGTGAACGCACAGACTAGGGGGCAGTGAACACAGTTGCCTGTAGCGGTGGGAAACCTTATTCCACCACAAGCAGCAGCTGAGGGGTTAGGTGCCTTGCTCAAGGGCACTTCAGTTATGTCTTGTCGGTACTGGGGATCAAACCAGCAACCTTTTGTTCACAAGGCCGGTTCTCTAACCTCAATCAATGACTGCCCCACATATTATGTTCAGTGTGGGGCAGTATGAAGGTGATATTTCATTGTAAAGTGTAATACCCTGGACTACTGAAGATCTGTGTGTGTAGATGAATGTTTGCTGATTTAACATGGTCTGTGGAGGGTTATATTATTCACATGAACAATATGTAACATCTTGTCCTTTTTGTGTGTTTTGCTTAATGATTTTGGATTTGCAATTTGAGGCTTTTATACCTGGAGGTGTAAAACACAGGGCATTGTTAAAGCTAATTGATTTACTAGGCCTGAAAAAATCACTTTGGGAATGATGATTGTGTTCACAAATTATTAATGCATCATGTGAGCATGTATGAAAGTTTCCACCAGCTAAAGATAAAAAAAAAACTTACAATTTCTAGGATATCTAGTTTATCTAAAGTTTCAGGAGTACTTTCTCAAAATGTGAAATTTACATTTTCACAACATGTTTGCCCCTGTGATGGCAACAGCATGATACAGTAGGTGTCAATTAATCTGAGGATACTTACCACATTCACGGTCTCCATCACTTTTTGAAAATAGTTAATAGCAAAGACTGATACCAACACTTCAATCAATCAATCAATCAATCAAAAAATAATTATTTCAGAGTTGCACTGCATTTTAGTGCCATTTAAACTAAACATGAAAGTGAAAGTGAAGTGACTCATAGACCACTGTGCTTGAACACAGAATGTTGACCTACACATTTAACCCATCCATGCAGTAAAACACACATTCTAATAAATACGCATTAGTCAAGTGACCACATGTACCCAGAGCGGTGGGCAGCCCTATTCATGGTGCCCAGGTAAAAGTTGAGGCATAGGTGCATTGCTCAAGGTACAATTATCTGGAGATCACGAATTCCAGTGAGCTTCCGGATGATGTTACAGCTACCCGTAACTGGAAATCTAGAAAGCAAAATGGGCCGTGCTCTCAGAGAAGGAGGTGCAACGTACTCTCCTGTCCATGTCAATAAAGCGGCACTAGCCAATCATGGGTGTCTGTAAACTCATGTATATAGAGGCGAGCGGAACGGCTTTCCTCCAAATGTGTTACACTGCCCCTTCATGTTGCTTCAAGCAGCATGAAAAGAAACATTGGCCAGGCGTCACGTGTCTCTTAGGCCTCCGTGGTTGGTAGCTGCCACATGATAGGGGAGTTAGACATGTCCAAACTGGGGGGGAATTCATGGAAAAATCCCTCCCCCCCAAAAAAAAAAAAAAAAAAAAAAAAAAGAACCATAGTTGATCCAAGTGTACACAGAATTCAGTGCAAATTGAGGGGTTGTTCTAGGACAAATCCAGGACAAAACATTTAATTATAATATTCAGTGAAATTTTATATAAAAATAACTTTCAGATTTAGATCTGAATATGAAAAAAAAGAAAGTGCACTTTGGATATCTAATGCATTCTCCTGAGTGTCCACATGACACATGTTCAGCTGAAACCCTCACTCTGGCTTGTTCGTTCTCTGCAGTGTGAACCTGTGCATTTTGTTCTGAGGGCCAGAGCCGATTCATAGCTTGTTGAACTCTTCACCTTTGCCTGTAGCTTTCTGTAAAGTGGTCTTTAATTCATTTGTGCACCTCTGCACTCGGCACCAAGCTGGTAATACTTGCCCCACAATTACACTCTTCCAGGCGAGGGGTGTGATTGAACAGCATCTGCTGGAGTGTACGTGTATGTGGGTTTAAATGCATGTTTGTGTGAGAGGCACAGGATACTGGTGCGCTTGTCAGTGTTATGAGAGAGGTTATGCTGTGTTGATTGCGCTAAGTGTGACTTGCAGGTGTGCGGAGCCTGAACTACTTTGAAAAGTGTTCGGAAGGAGAGCTTTTAACAGCAGCCTGTCGCCGGGTTAACTCCAGCCATAGTGTGCATAAGTAAAGACTTTTGCATCCAATAAACCACATGATGCAGATACGTAACAGTCTGGCAGAGGAAGATGTGGAGAGGAGTTAGAGCGAGTCTCAGTAGTCTGAAACAGGTTAGACACTGACCAAATGGTGGTTCAGCAGACCAGACAGACTGCATAAAAAATATACTGTCGCAGAGATGATGAACATATGAAGGAAATGGCTGTCTTTATAACATGACCCATTTCAGCCGCCATAGCAGATCTGTGTAAATGAACATAAGTTATTTGGCTGAATGAGGTACTGCAAGAAAAGCCCAGGTTTGATTCCTCAACCAGGGACCAGGGTACTTTCTATGTAGTGTTCTATGTTGCATGTTCTCCCGATTTCCTCCAAATACATGCAGACAGACGAATTGGAAACATTGAATTGCCCCAGGTGTGGATGTATGTGTCTATATATCTGTACTGAAATGGAGTAGTGACCTGTCCAGGGTGTTTCCCAGCCTTTCACCCAGTGAGCGCTGGGATATGCTTCTGATTAATGAACTGATGACACCGCTTGAAACAGAATGAAGTATATATTTATTTTCCCCATGTCAGATTCAAAACACACTTATCTAATGAGTAGTTTAATAGAAATTGCCTCGAATGCGATTGTAATTGTGCATAAATATGGATGGAGCAGGTTTTTCAAAGATCTTCACACTTCTGATAAGTAGATCTTTTATGTTTTAATGTAATCCAGTCCAAGTGTAACTCAGCGGGCCAAACCACAGGCACTGTCTGTGGCTGAACAATGAAGTGCTTTTAGCAGAGATTGCTCAGGAGGCTGTGTGAGTGTGTGTGTGTCTGTGTTTGTGTGTGTGTGTGAGAGTGAGTGAGTGAGTGAGTGAGTGAGTGCAAAGTGCCTCATTCTGCTGCGTGTTATATAAACAGGTGGCAAGAGATTTTTTTTTAGCCCACTGGACGAGTGTGTGAGTGTGTATGTGTGCGAGCCTCTGTGTATGTGTGCCTATTTAGCCCAGTGGAGGAGTGACAATGAGAAATGGGAGAAAGAGAAATGGCAGACATTTTGTTCCTGCCTAGAGGGGGATTGTGGAAATGTTTCACCATCAGCACTTGTTTCTTGAATGTTTTTCCTTTGTGCCTCTGTGTGTTTAACATATGCTAGCAACATTTGCTTTTGTATATAGGGTAAGAACGCACAAACAGGCACTTGCTGAGGCAGGGTTAGGACACAAATGCAGGTGTTTTAATACCAGTTATAAGAGAATCCAAAACACAAATCCAGATACGAGGTCAGGAAACAGGTAAGGGTCAGTCAATGTGCAAATTGCAGGAAACAGGACATGATTAAGGTCAAGAGCAAGTAGGGTTCAGAAATTCAGGAAATAACATAAAACCAAGAAACAGTCAGTACAGGGAAGCATGGCTTTCTAATACTTTACAGATAAAATTCGGGGGACTGAGAATGGGTGGAAACTAAAGTATCAGAGCGGCTAGACCATGGGTGGCAAACTTTTTGACTCGCGGGCCACAATGGTTTCTAAAATTTGACAGAGGGGCCAGGCCAGAATAGAAGGATGGTGTGTTTATGTGAACCAATATAAATGAAATGTAAAAACCATTACATAGAAAGATTTGGCCTTTAACAGGAACAAAAACATCAGTGTGCAGGTTCATTGTAAAAATTCTTTCCTGCTGTTTCAACCATGCATTCTTTTAAAAATTCGCCTTCAGAGAAAGGTTTACTAGCCTTTGCTAATTTGAATGCCAGCAAAAAAAATTGCCTTGGTACTTGACTCTTGAATCGCAATTTGTTTGTGAAAAAAAATAGCTGAGTCTGTAAATTAGCCAACAATCTCTGAACCGTAGCCGCCCGCTCTTCTGTAGAATGTTTGCTAGCGTAGTTAGCATGTTTTGTGGCAAAATGACGGCTGATGTTGTATTCTTTAAAAAACACATACATACAAACTTTAAAAAATACAGCCATTGATCGGACTTCAGCGAAAAAATATTTTGTTATCCACTCTTTATTAAACACTCGGCACTCCATGTCTACTTTTCTTTACTTCTGTTCGCTCATTTTTACTGAAGGGTTCAAACTGCAAAGCGAAAAGTGAAGTAGAGAGTAACACATCACACTCAAACAAAGGTCAATGTTTTTGGAGTGCACCATCTATTGGGGTAAAGGTGAAATTAAGGGTTTAATTATAATAAAATTTTATTTAATAATATAACCTGGACAAGTTCGGCGACCTGGATTAAAAAGCCAAACAGGCCGTATATGGCCAGTGGGCCGTAGTTTGCTCATGTCTGGGCTAGTCCATGGAAGTGCTGAAGCACTCTGACACATACTGCCATGTTATTTGATTTAATAAGAGTTAAAGTAGAGCTAATAAAGTGATGAAGCTTTTCTTAATAAACATAGCATTTTTTCTGGCTGTTGTACCGCACAGGGAGTTTCACCCCCTCCACCACCCGTGCCAAAACAGCCCCTAGCCCTATGTTAATTTGGGGATGCATCTGCTCATGGTCCATGTGGAAACCCAGATAGAGCATTTCCACCTGCAGAATTGCACACTCCTTTAAGTTAGTTGTAAGAAGATAATATAAGATAATAATATAATAAGTAAAAGGAAAAAAAACTCATTGCATTATAAACATTATACTGTCAGTAGATTTTGCACAGGAATAAATACTCAGTGGATGGATTGTCTGATAATAGACACAGATGAGATCATCACATCTGTTGGTTTTCCTGTTGGTTTGACCCATATCCTTTCCATCCACAGCTTACACTGAGTTACACTGACACTGGGAATTAGCTAATAAATAGCTTAAAACTTTTCAATACCAAACTAAATAGTCAGAACTAAAGTGTAAATAAATTTTACTGTCTCTTCACTTTTGTCCTCCTGTTTTCCCCACATATTTAGCAACAAGGTAGCTTTGCTTTCTAGCTAGCATCCAGATGACTATTAGCGAAATGATGAGTACGGTGGATGATGATTCACATTACTGATCATGTGATATTGTTTAAACACACCCTGTAATACAAGACATCTCTGTAACATGCTGAATAGAAACGAGTCAGTACACAGACTCATTCAAGTCAGGTTTTTCGGAAAGTTATATGACTCACAATGACATCAAAGCAGGTTTAAGCAAATTTACCCACTTCTAAAAAAAATGAACCATGGTTTACCATGGCATGTTATACATAGTTTTTTTTTTTTTTTTGGTGGAAAGAAAACTATGACATGGTTACTATGGTATACCATTTGGGACAATAGTAAATTCATAGTATAGACGTAGTTACCATTAGAAACCTTAGTAGTTCATGGCAGAATCATGGTTAACTACACAATAACCACATTTTCTATAAACTACCGTAGTAAAACCATGGTTGAGTTTGATAAGAGTTGACCTGATTGACACACGCTGTGTGAAACCACAGGGCTAAAAAGAAATCAGCCCCAGACTGTAGTGTATATGTGTATTTTTCTTTGCTCACTGGTCCTGTTATTGTTCATGGTTCTAATAAAGGATTAAATAATAATAAACCACATTAAGCCAACAGCCGGTTAGATGATATGGATGGCAAAAAAAACAAAAAAAAAACAGGGAGGACTTTGACTATTTATAGGAAACAGAAGGTGCTGTTTTGGTGGAAAATACTACAATACCGACCATACAGGATTTCATATCCTTTTTTCCTATAAGCATCTTGTACAGATCAGGAAATTGTGTAAAAATAGAATTTTATACTTCAAACACCTTCTTGGGATACTTATAGATTACTTTGTGTGTGTGTGTGTGTGTGTGTGTGTGTGTGTATATGTGTGTGTATGTGTGTGTGTGTGTGTGTGTGTGTGTGTCTGTTGCAGTATGTAAACAGTCTGGCCCCTAGTGAGTATAGGCAGGGTAACACCACATGACTTCTCCAGCTGCTCCATTTAGCCCAGAGCCTGGCTGCCTCCACCATCGCTCATAATTACATCTCCCATAATTACAATGCAGACGAGCTGGCCTGCTCTCTGTTGGTTTTGTTTATTGTTTTGCCTTTATTCTGTTCTCCCCCTTTCTATCTCTGTCTGCTATTTTTTTTCCCAGCATAGGAGTGTAACGGTGAGTTCTTAGCCAAATTAGTCAGCGTTTTCAAAGTCATTTCTCTTCTGCATCTGTTCATCATGTTCATTAGAAATATGTGTTCATGAGGTTGCCATTTATTTCACTTATTGCATTTTTTCCCCTTCCATCCTGTCAAGCCTTCTGTCATAACACCATGCATTTCTTTTTCACACTCTTGATTTCTTTCGCTTTCTGTCTCTGTCCTACACACACACACACACACACACACACATAACCTGAAACAGACTGACTGTTTAATTCAGCATTTAATAGGCATCTTTATATTTCTCTGCAGGGCTGCTGCTCTCTGCTGCTTAATAGTTCTTGATAAAAAGTATGTCAATACCCATAGTTCCTTCAGCACTTTGTATTTGTGTATGCGCGTGTGTGTAATCCTGCCAATGTTTCGCTTGCGAATTACTCTGCAGCGCGTTTCCTGTGCTCACTAGACCAACAAATCGGTTGATTTACAATATGTGATGGTGTATTATCAATGAATAACGCACATGCCTACGTGTGAACAAGTGTGTGCTCTTTACTTTAGCTGTTCCCGGGGTGTCTGGCTTCACCTCCACTTCCTGTTAGCTAACAAGATTGTGGAGAGTGGTTGCTTCTGGCTGTTAGGGGTTTAGTGAGGGTGTGATGAGGACAGCTGAAGCACAACTCCACTACTAGCTCAGTCATTGTGTTCAAATGTAACAAACAGGAGATTCTCCTTCTCCTGCTATTTTAAGCATTCATAGATTTCATGAAACTTCAAGGCTTAGTTGTATCTTTCCCTGCCTACAAGTTGTCCTTATAGTTCATTTCTCGTTTACTAAGCGCTAAATAAATACAAGAAGAAGAAGCATTTACTGGTCACATTACACATTATAGCACAGTGAAATTTGTGTGCTATGCAGCTCTAGGGATCTGGGGTTGTGCTTTCCCCGTATCTGCATGGGTTTTCGCTGGGGCTTCCCTCCCGCCCCAGCAAATTTGTAGGCAAATTGGACATGCTAAATTGCCCTAGGTGAAAGTCTGAGAATGAACGTGAGTGTATGTGGTACCCTGCAATGGATTACAGCCTTGTGCCCAGTGTTTACAGTTTGGGTCACAATTGGCCCAACTGTAGACATTTTTTTTTTTTTTTGGTGAATCCAGACTAAGTCATTACCATTATTTCAGTGTGGTATGTGGGCCAGATAAAGTGGTAAATGTGGGCCAGATGTGGATCATTTGTTATGTGGAATGTGATCTGATCAGGTGATCTTTTGTTTTTTCAGTAAGTCAATTTTTCTTTTTGCTTTTGCCACATTCCACATTGCTCATGATTCCCTAAAACTCCACAGCAGCAAAATATTCAAACACTGTCTAATACGTGTTGAGAAGTTTTTTTGGAATAACATCAGTAGTGGAGGAATCGGACTAAATTCAATAACAAATGCGAGTTTTGTCGGGTGGGGGGTGTGGAGGGGGGTTGTCGGGTAGGGGGTGGATTGGGTGGGTTAAAGACTATCACATGAGCCTTCCATATCACATGTAGCCAGCCACCGCTTCTTTTTAAACTGCTTACTTATGCAACGTCAGGGGGCCGTGTCACACACTCAGAGGAAAACGCTTCTTGCATGAGCTCACAGATGCCCATGATTGTCTAGTGTCACTGTGATTGACAGGGAAGAGATAGTATGCCACCCCACCTTACCTGGGAGGATGGCCAATTCTGCTCTCCGTACTCCTGCTTAAGGAACTCACTATCTTCGGATGACAGCGCACACCCAGTTAGCAAATGAGTCATGGCTGAGATCTGGCCCATATACCTTAGTGGAATTTTGGTGATGACTTCATCTGAATTCAGGTACCAGAACTCCGCCACCAAGAAATATTGCAGGCTACAGCTGAGCCATTTTTGGGTCAAAGTCTAAGTCATTTTGCATGGTTGGCTGCATGTGCGCCACATGTGGCCCAAAGTCTGCATGCCATGACAAAACTTTAAATGTGGCTGCTAAAGTTGGGCCAGTTTTCACAAACCATTTACTCATTATTGCCATAAATGGCTCATAAGTGCCTTGACCTGATCATATTTGGTGCACAATTGTCTGCTATCTGGAAATGTTCTTCTTTTGCATCAAGAATAGCTTTTTTATTAAATAAATCAGAGCCAAAGCATCAAACCTGAACGTGACCACATTGTCTAGGATTTGACCCTGAGTCTTTATACTGAACACAGTTATGTGGGACAAGCAGGGACAAGTAGGAATGTGTAGAACACACTTATGCCAGGGGTTTTAACGTTCAATTACTTAGCAAATGAAAACTGATGGTCTGGGATTGACAAAAGAGAAGTGAGAGGGTGCACGTGTGTGTTTGTTTGTCTGTCTTCGCATGTGTGTGTGTATGTGTCAAAGCCACGTTATCTCTCCTTTCTCTTCTTTGTCATGAAGAAAAAGGCACATTATGGATAGAAATGATTGAGCGAATCAGCCAATTACGGAGAGCTGAGTCACAGGTACCATTATTAAAGAGACCACGCGTCAATCCTAGACTGAGAGTGAGAAAGAGAAGTGACACTGACAAAAATGAGGAGTATACTTCATTCTTTATAATCTTCCAAAAGATGCCAAGCTGTCATAACCTTGTGGGGGGAAAAACACTATGCAGCTTTAAACTTCTAAATCCAAAAATAAACATGTCCTCAAATTGAATAATGCCTATATATGATTTGTCCTTCCTTTGTGACTGGTTGGTGAGCTGCCCGTAAGCTTCTACCTAGCTTTACTACATATTAGTGCTCCCAAACTTTCTTTCTCTCCCACTATTGTTCCTCTAACCTGTCTTGCTAGTATATTATGATGTCCTTCCTGTTCTCTTCATTAAATTCTGGCTTGCTTTTTGCTTTTGGCGGCCCTACAATAACTGCTTTTATCTTGCCAGTGAACATTTGAGCAAGTCCCACCGAGGCTCCCAGGCTCTCGCTTCATTGTGTTCTTCTTTTGCTGCTCCACTTTTGAGCCCAAGATTCAGGCAGGAATAGAAAGTGGAGGGAGGGAAGGCGGGAGGGAGGAGATGCATTCTAGCTGATGGAAAAGAAGTAGGAGTCAACCAGAGTGTCACTGAACTGATGAAATGATACCGATGCTGGTACTCACAATGCATAATTATACTGCATTCAAGGCTTAGTTGTAGCTTTCTCCACCTACAAGTAGTCTTCTTAGTTCATTTCCCGTTTACCAAGCGCTAAATAAACATAAGAAGAAGAAGGATTTACTGGTCATATTACACATCACACCACAGTAAAATTTGTGTGCTTTGCCGATCCAGGGATCTGGGGTTGTGGGTTCGATCCTTGCTTTGGTCTCTGTCTGTGTGGAGTTTAGTGTGCTTTCCCCGTATCCGCATGGGTTTCCGCTGGGGCTTTCCTTCCACCCCAGCAAATTAGTAGGCAAATTGGACATGTTTAAAATTGCCCTAGGTGTAAGTCTGAGAGTGAATGTGTGTGTGTGTGTGTGTGTGTGTGTGTGTGGTACCCTGCAATGGACTAGCACTGTCCAGAGGGTATTCCAGCCTTGTGCCCAATGATTCCGGGTGGGCTCCAGACAAACCACAACCCTGGCGGACTAAGCAGATAAGAAAATAATGCCCTAATCACTATTTTGACACAACAGATAACAACAGTTACCCCTAACCTTACCCAATTGGCTAACACTGCTCATTGTTGTACTGCAGTTTTAGTCCAAAATGTTGCATGAATGCTTGAAGTTGACTAGTAGCCACTCAGGCCTGGAACTGTAAAAGTGTAGTTAAAGTAGCTTTTTATTATCTTTACGTGGTCTGACAGAGTAAAAAAAGACATGCATTAATGGAGGCAGCCATGCTTTTTGTCTATTTTGCAGTCAGAGCTAAAAAATTGTGTTGCAGATCACACCACAAACATTCCATCTCCTAATTTCCCAACAAAAGACAAGTGGTGGGAAACTGATTAGCCTAGAGCAGCCGCCCTTAACCTTTCTCAACATCAGTCATTCCAATTGGCGTTGTCCATGTGTGAGGAGCTTTTGAAATCTGTAACCCAAGCCCCTTGTTATTGCACTGAAAGCTCTGTATGTGTACTTGTACGTTTTTTTTCTCTATGAATGCTACAGCCTAGTTGATCAACCGCTAAGAAGCATCCAATAAGTCCCTAAGGCAAATGATGGATTTTCTAATAAAGACCCGGATTGCTTTAAACATTTTTGTAATAGAGAAAGAAAAAAACTTTTACCAAGAGCATAGCTAGAAAAAAGCCATCAACCCTTTTTTCCAGGTCTTATATGCACTTATATTACAATCCTCCCACTTCTTCAGCTCATATGAGCTGACTTAGCAAGTAGGAGTCGGTGCCAGTTCCCTAAAGGAAAATGAAACAGTCCCCTGTGACATTGCATTGTTAAATTAAAGTGGGAACAATCCACCTACGTCTCCGTGACTGGAAACATGGACTAAACAATAAAAACCCAGCGTAGACACAGGCTGCTTGCCTTTATTTTCTCTGCTGGCCAATTTATCTGATATTAAAGCAACTCCCTCCGAATAAGGTTAAAATAATGGTGTATGAATCATAGCAGCTTCTAATTGTCCAAATAAACATCCTTGGGGAATTATATCCACCGCATTCATTATCTTAGTGTGGGCTGGTGATTTTTATTAGGTCATAAGATTTGTTCAGTGTCACTCTGGTTTAATTAAAATGCATCCATCTGATCTAATAGTCCTGGCTTTAGTCCTACCAGAAAGAGGTCTGATCCTGGTCTAAATCCTCTACTTAGTCAATACAATTCTCACTTTGATATTGAACAGAAATGGTCTTTTTTGTCTTCTTATTAATCAGGGGACATTTCGTTGCAGTCGCATGCTGCACACTGAAATGTTAGGTGGGGGGGGGGTTTCCACCTTAAAGACATAGCAAAAGAGTCTCACATAATCACAGTTTTTTTTTTCTTGTGGTTTTAGTCTGCACTTCAGACATCAAGCACACAGACATCATAATGTCATGGGAGAAATAGTGTTTTTTCTAGTGTGCATTTGTGTATTATTTTAAAAAGCTAGACAGAAACCAAAATCAGAGTATCATGCATAATGTCCTATCGGTGTGAACTTTAGTTAAACATGTGATCTGTGTGTTATAAATTAGTATTTTCACTCATTTCATTTCAGAAACTAGATTATTAAATGCCTCTACGGATTATATCTGGGCTTTATGTGATAGATAGAAGCCCATATGTAGTGTAAAAAACCCCACAAGTTGACACTGCTGACATCCCACTAAGATACAGTATGGCTTCATATCACCCAGCCCACAGTACCACACGATCTGGTGACATCTTGGCTCGCTATGCCACATGGTGTTATCGCATTGCAACCTCCTCCACCACAGAGTCCAATAACGTTAACCCGCTACTCTACAGAGTCTAATCATGTCACCCTACTATATCACAAATTCAATCACATCTCAACATACCGTAACACATAGTCTAACCATGTCAACCCACCTCACCACAGTGTCCAATCACACTGTAACCTTTTTTGCACTACTGCGTACAGTACTATCTCAAACTACTACTCCGCAGTGATCATTATCACTTCACCCTACTACACCAAAGAGCCCATTCACATGTTTATCTACTATACCCCAGTGTCCAATTACATCTCAATCTACTACACCAGAGAGTCCAATCACACTTCAGAATCCATTCACCAGACAGCCCAACACATCAGAGTCCAATCCCATGTCCACTACATCACAGAGTCTATTCAAATGTCAACGTACTACACCCCAGTGTCTAATGTCAGCCTGCCACTCTGTACACTCCAATCACGCATCAACCAGTAACACCACGGTATCCATTAACAAGTCAGCCTAACACATCACAGAGTCCAGTCACGCCACCCTACTACACCACAATCCCAGAGTCCAATCCCATGTCTGTCACATCACATTTATTTAATTAATAAATGTGGTATTTATAAATGGGGTATTTAATTAATTTTCAATAAGGTCCAGTTAGAAAAAATGTCCTCAAGCCGACGTCTGGAACATCATTATGTTATGTAACATCTATCTAACTGTCTGTCTGTCTATCTATCTATCTATCTATCTGTCATCACAGTGAACACAGTGAATAATAAAGTAGGTTTTCTGTGGGTTCAGATTTGAGTGGGTATGACTACTTTCTGTGTCCTGAGATCAGACCTGAGTGGGTATGATTATTTTCTGTGTCCCAAGATCAGACTTACGTGGGTCTCAGAACACGAGACATGTTGTTTTTAAACTGTCCGTGTGAATAATAAACATTCTTGGATAAAGGCTCAGTGTGTGTGTGTGTGTGTGTGTGTGTGTGTGTGTAAGAGAGAGAGAGAGAGAAACAGAGAGAGAGAGAGAGAGACTCGGTCTACAGCGCTCATCATAATACACGCATCTGATTGGCTAAGAAGCATCACGTGTGATACTAAAACGCATGTGATTGGTCTGCTAAATCTGATGCCGATTAAAATAGAAACACTCCATTAAAATTAATGATACTCAATATTTTACTGTTATAGGGCTCGGTCTGGATGTACAATGTCTGGGTCCGGACCTAGACCACGGTCCACCTTTTACTGACCTCTAACATAGTCCATTCAAATGTCAACCTACTACGCCCAAGTGTTCAATCACATCTCAACTTACCATGCCATAGACTCCAATCACACATGAACCTACAACACCACAGCATCCGGTCCCATGTCCACCACACCACATAGTCCATTTGCATGTTAACCATGATGCAATCATATCACAAGCTAATATAAAACACAGTCCAATTACAAGTGAGGCTACTACACCACAGGGTACACCACAGCCTACTACAGTACAGGGTGTAATTAATCGCAGCCCTCAACACATCCAGGTAAACGTCACCTTCACCAAATTGTTTCATATTTAGCAAGTTTATAGTCTTTGCATTCTATTATATTGCTATTTGCTTGCTTCATAGACTTCTATTCTTCTTGTAGGGTTAATAAACAGGCATGGAATGCATCAGTGCATGGACACAAATGTCTGGTCTAGGTTAATTACTAGAAATGTACAAAAATGTTCAAGGTCACATTTCTTCAGAACCTACACAGTAGCTGTGTATCAGATTTAACATGGCCCTTGTGCTCTAAAATCTAATTAATCCTTGTATAAAATGGCCCCAGTCATTCGCTCGTTTATCCATGGTTTATCTTGCTCTGTTGAGGAACAAGGAAAGCTCTGCTGACCCTCTGATAAGCATGACTGATCAGACCACACACCTTCTCCATATATTAAAGCAATTAGAGAGACAGGAGGAGGCTCTGAAGGGAAATAGAACATAGCATTAGCGCAGTCATCAATTCCGGTTATCCATTTTTACTTTTCAGTGCATAATGGCTCCCATTGCCAGGTTACTTGTTAATGGTATTGAATGAGCCTCACCCATAGCCTTATGTCTGAGACGGTATTGATTATGGCTTACTTCTGTCACCACTGTTTATTCTAGCGGCTGACGGCAAGCAAGCCTGGAGAGAAGACTTATGCTTAATGGCATAAACCTAAGAGTCATTTGCTGTGACAAGAGTTTTAATTTGCTGCAACATTCCCTCACTTTTATGCATGGTGTAAGGAAGTGGGATGAATATAAAAAAGGCTTTGATGTGCTGATTTCGAGAGAACCCCTGATATCAACACCAAGCTCCCCTAAGTATTCTTTTCATTTTGTCCTTATTCTATCACTCATTAGGACGGGAATTTGAGATCTGTGCTAAATACAGACGAGCATGAGGGCCAGAAGGATTGTGTTTTACAATCAAAATCAGCAGGAATAAGGGCTGACCTTACAATCAACCTCGCATGAACTGTGCTTATAATACTGATGCTTGCACTACATTTCCTAAAGTTACCCAGGATATCCTTTATCGTTACACAACACTGCGGAGAAGCAAACGTTTACCGAGTTAGCTGTGCCCTTAGAGGAAAGCATTTCCCTAAAATGGTCACCTCGAATCCGTTTCAATAATGTGTGCGTGTCAGCAGCCTCTTATTGAGTCAATCCATTCCACTTTGCTCTCCTCCCCCAGACGACACATTATCCTCCAATGTCATCATTAAATCATCTTTTTACTATTTATGGCCTGTGTAAGTGTGGTTTAAAGGGGATAAGTGATGAACGCAGTAGGAGGTCGGTGTACTTCCCTCTCCGCTCCACTTTCATCTCATCTGGTTTCCTTTCTTTTATTTTTTTCCCCTCATCAAGCTGGAGCAGTCTCAGATATTGCCCACACAAGGAGCTCAGGTTAGCGTGAAAGGTTGTACTTAGTAATAAGTTAAAAGAAAATACAATGCTTCCGATATGTTTTCATTAAAAGAACTCACTAGAGTGTGATATTGCAGGAGTGTCTGAGGAAGTGTTGTTAGCAAAAGTTGCCAACGTTGAAAAATGTTTAAAAAATAAAAAAAAAATCACCTGCTTTTAATGTCAGTCCCATGTCATGAGATAACAAAGACAAACAAGCATGGCAAAGACAGACACCAAATCTGCATCTCCACACTGATTTAGGCGTTTCATTAGGCAGATGCCAAAACCATCAATATTTAAAAAAAAATATTTATTTATTTATTTATTAATTATTTATTATTATTATTATTATTTATTATTATTATTATTATTATTATTATTATTATTATTATTATTATTATTATTATTATATTATTATTATTATTATTATTGTGTGTGTGTGTGTGTGTGTGTGTTTCAAACTGCTATAGTGTTTACATTTAGAAGAATGTACATGCTTGTGGTTTGTTCCCTGTATAAGTGGTAATCTTTCCTATATTAAGCCTCAATTATTCAGTTCTACAGCTTAATACAGGGGTATACAGAGAAGCTTTCTGTGAAGCACCAGATAGATGAAGTTCCTTGCTGGGGCATCTGTGGTCAAAGAACAAGCCTAGTGACCAGATGATCCCTGGCTCGATACCCAATAGCAACAAGACATGACTGAAGTGCCCTTAAGCAAGGCACCTAGGGGGGCAGGCGTGGCCTAGTGGTTAGGGAACCGGTCTCGTGACCGAAAGGTCGCAGGTTCGATCCCCACCTAGGGCGAGACACGACTGAGGTGCCCTTGAGCAACTAACTTCCCTAACTGCTCCCTGGGCACTGTGGTTTAGGGCTGCCCCCCGCTCCGGGCAAGTGTGCTCACTGCCCCCTAGTGTTCACTTGTGTGTGTGTGTGTGTGTGTGTGTGTGTGTGTTTCACTGCACGGATGGGTTAAATGCGAAGGTCACATTCTTTCTGTGTGCAAACACAGTAAGGCAAAATAGTTCACTGTATTTAACCCTGAGGTAGTCTGTAATAGACTGATGCAGGTATGTAGTTACCACATCTGTCCATACTGATGAATTTCTAAAAGTTTTAAGTTTCATTGCACTGTTCACATCTAAAGTAGACATGTGACCTGATGATGGTCAATCCCCAGAACCAATATGACACGAATGAAGTGCCATTGGGCAAGGCACCATTATCCCAACTGCTCCCTGGGCCCTGTGAACAGGGTTGCCTACTACTCTGAGCAAGTGGTCACATTACCCCTTAGTTTGTATGTTCACTAGTGTGGGCAAATTCCTCTGTGTGCACAGTGGTCAAGGTGCACTGAGGCTGTTCTTGCAATGATCGGCTAACAGTTTACTAAGGCATGTTCTGGTATTCACATTTAATATATGGAATGATGAGTGGGTCTGTTTTTTTAAAAAAGTCACAGCTGGGACCATTGGAATACCACTCAACTCATTGTAAGTACATAACTGGTTGTTACTGGATACATGGCTGGCTTTGTGAATTCCTGATAAACACAGAGCAAAAATAAACTTGCATTTTTAATAATTAAAAAAAATTGGAATAAACTTTGATAATGTTCTCCTATGTGGATTTCCTCCAGTACCTCTGGTTTCTTCCCACAGTCCGAAGACATCCCAGATCAGGCCCACACTTAATACTTCACATACCACAGTGGAATCACAGTGATAAACTATTCGGATTTGAGTAGAACTCAACCACACAGAAGTATGGCAGGCTGCAGTAGGGCCTAGTTTTGGCCCAAAATATAAATAATTTCACATGGTAGACTACAACTTTAAATGTGGCTGTTAAAGTTGTGATAGTTTTGCCCACAATACCCTTGTTGCTATAACTGTCCCTAAAGTGCCTTAACTTGGCCATGTTTGGCTCAGAATCATCTGCTGTGATGCAAAATTAAAAATACTTAATTACCCCTTGGTGTGTGTCTGTGTCCAAGTGTCTGCACTTCATTAGACTAGTGACCTGTCTAGGATGTTTCCACCCACTGAGTGCTGGAATAGATCGCAGTAGTAGGATAAGCGGCTTAGCTAATGAATGAGAGAGATGAGCAGGCTTCGGTTCTATACTGTATAACATCTGACTCAATTTCTTTTTCACCCTGTCTGTCTTCCTGTCTGTCCTCTTTCTCTATATCTCTTTGAAGGACTTACTTCACTCTTATCTATGCCCACTTGTCTAATCACCCATAAGTCTCTCTGTCTCTGTCTTTGTCTCTCTCTCTGTCTGTCTCTTTCTCTCTCGCTATGTTTAATATGTAAAATGTAGACTGTTGTGTATGCATGGTGCCAACACAGTGGAGAAACATTGCACACACCTGCTGTGGGTCGGTACTGGCGCTCTCGTCGGGTTTTGGCACTCTACCCACATCTATTTCTCATGCATTTTTTAATGTTTACTTGATGGATGATGTCAGCATCCTGTTTCTCTTTCTAAACGGATCATGATTGTTATAATGAGTAATCAGTTTACACACCTGGAGTTGTGTGAAATTATCGATGGGTTCGCAAGACTATAAAGGTCCAAATCATATGTTGCAGATTTGTTGAATTGTACGTTATTGTGCCAAGGAAGGTTTACAGTGCATGCTCTCTGAAATAAAAAGCTCTAGTTTAATAGTTTATGAATAATGTATTGTATTCGTGTGAAATATTCAGCCTAGCAGCAGAGGATGTTTGGTATTTATTATGTGCATTAGATATATGTTTATGTGCAATAAATACATGCATTTTTTAAAGCTTACATGCGTCTCGTCACGTTAGTGGATCTGTCGCTCGTGTTTTTTCTCTACCCGTCCCGCCTCACTCGTCTGTCTTTTTTGCCGTTCTCGGTATTGTGGCGCTTATTAAAAAACAATTCCTCCCACACTCGGTTGGGCTGAGGCGCTTTGAGTGGCAGGCCATTTCTCCGTCACTAGTGTGTGTGAGTAGCCTAAAGTGTTCTGTTTACCAGAGCACAGTTCCACTCTACTCTGCACCACTCTTATCTGTTGTATCGTTAGTCCACAAAGGCTGTTGCTGATTATAGAAATCTGCGGCAAGCTGACAATCATCTGTAGTTATATATTTATTATGAGGAAAATCAAATAACCTCAGTGCTGTCCTTCACAGTACCAGTGCTATCTCTATATAATAAATCTGATACTGGTGTTTCAACAGAATTGCTTTATGCTTTGTTATTCATGGTTATTTTATGGTTTCCTTGGAATTCTCTGAAATGCGATAAGATTTTATTACAGGTTTGATTGAATCTAGGGGTTACCCCACCCTTGTGCCTTAGTAAGCTCCTGTACTTGATAGGTCAGAGCAGATTTATTGGAATATATTAAGGGATATTTTTTGGTGTTCCACTGTCCAAAGGTGAGCGACATGAGAAGAGGTCAGGCTGGTGTCCGAATGTAATCACGGAGCAGGGTTGTGAATATGAAACTCCAGCAGCCAGGAGATTTATTATTCAGCTGTATCCATCTCGCTGCTCTTCTCAGTGCTGTGCTCTGAATCCTGCTCTCAAATCTATTAGTTAAGCCTTTGATGCATTTGAAATTTGCCGTGCCTGACTTGAAATGGAGATGATTCCTGAATGTTTGAAAAATCTACATTTGGTGACTATTTACCCTTTGGAAAACGCAGAAAGTTTACTTTTTTGGCGGAAAAAAAAACAAAAAACATCAAAATGTTTGACTGATGTCCTTGCAATGCAAAGCAAATTTTCCTGCTACCCATAAGCCACCAGATATTACAGCGTATAGTGAATAATATTAATTTTATGACTGCTTTTAAATCGGAGCTTATTTCAAAATGCACGAAAACGCAGGCTTGTCATAAATCTCATAGCATCCTGAGGACGTCGCTGCTTCACCGAAACCATAAAGCATAGTGCAGCCTGGGGAAGGAGGACGGCCTGAGGTTAAACCCAAGAAATTAAGACACCGTTTTATAGCAGGTCTCAGCCCCTGTCATCAATCTATGAAGAGCAAAAAGTGAGAGGGAAACTTTCCATTCTACTTCTCTTTTTTTTATTATTATTTACAATTGTATGCAGATAACTGGAAACTCCACCATACACCTCCTTGTATCATCTCAATTTCAAACACATCAGAGCTTAAAGTAATGATAGTTTAGGATTAGCATAGAGTGATGGAAAAGAGACTTTTCTTTTTGAATGCCTGCCAACGACAGCTCCTCATTACCACCGTCTCTTCCCGACTCTCTCTCCTCCTGCTCTATTCGAGAAGAACACACTGCTGAGATATATCACTTTCTCTCCCCAAGGCAAATACATTTCCTGGAAAGTAGTTGGAGCATTATTAAGGGAAAAAGTTGAAATTCATGGCCGAGTTCCTTCACACCTGCATTTCTTTTTTTCCCAGCTGTTTTTTTTTTTTTTTTGCCTTGAGGATGAGCACTAGGAGGAACTTTTCTCAAAGCTGTTGTCACACAGGGATTCATTGGGGGTACCTTATCACTGTTTTTCATGAGATAACTTGAAGATTCCTCACCATGCCGGATGGCTTCTCTTTCATTTGCTTTGCTTAATGACATTTTATTTGCAACACCAGTGTTCATTTTATGCCTGAGTATATTTCTCAGGTGGCAGATAGAGCCAGTTGTTAAAAATCTATTGGAAAATGGCATGAATGAAGCCTGTTCTGAGCAGGCAGTGCATCAGTAAGCAAAGATGGACTGATTTTGACTTAATATCACCAGTGAATATGTATGGAATTATGCACAAAAAAAGCTTATTTAATTTAAGTACCTAGTGCATATGATTCTTGCACAGTGTAAGTCACAGGTTGTTGAAAAGTCCCATAGTGACATGCATATTTGTGACATTTGTGGCAGTGACATTTTCCTCAGGTGATGGGACTGAGACTAATGTGGACGAATTCAAAGTGATAACTTGTTTCCCTTGGTAAACTTATCATTCTGTAAAATGTCACAGTTTTTTTACCATCTCCAAGCCCTACAAACATGTGAACTAAAACTGATAACCAAAAAGTCAGTACAGGCATTACAACAAAACAAAACCATATTACACATAATATCCATCTCCCTAGACTTGTGTGATCCACCCTGACGCCCTACTTCAGTTTGGAGTCTCTACAACTGAACATCACTTGCTGTTCATGAGGATGAACCCACATAGACAGTCAAAGGCCACCATGATGGACAGCCTGAAGGCATACTTAAAAACATGAGCTTGGCTGTGGACTCGATATACACCAATCATCCAGAACATATATTATACTGTTACAGTAGCAATGTATTAGGCAGCAATTGGAGTCAGTTCTTGAAGTTGATGTGTTGGAGACAGAAAAAATGGTCAAGTGTATAGATCTGAGTGACCAGAACCAAATTCTGAGCAGAGCATCGCCAAAACAGCAGGTCTTTGGGGGTGTTCCTGGTAGAAAAAGTGATGCGAGGAAAGACAACAGGGCTGATCCCAAAGAAAATCCACAGAAAAGTTGTCTTAAGGAGTCAATGTCTGATCGTTATTTGGGATAATGTCAATTGTTAAATGTGCCATATAAATAAATAGCATTTAATTAAATTATTAAAGAATAGGACATTTTTAATTGGGGGATGTTATGTTGGATGTTGCATAGGCCCCATAGAAGAGACACTTTAGAAACTCAGTGCCACAACAGAACATTGAAACCTAACAATAGACGAATGGCTGAAGGTCCTGAGTATAAAAGTGGGTTTATAAAAATGGAACACTTTAGTCAAATACAGAGGACCATGGTTATGCTTTAAAGGTCAGGTAAAGAAGAATTCAAAAATGAATGCAAGCTGAATGAAAGGGCATTTTATTAGTATAGATAAGAAGTTTTGAATGCATGAACTAAAGGTTCCACCGCCTTTACCTTGAGGAAGGGGACAAACACAGTATTACAGAGGTGAGGTAAAGTACAAAGCAACTTATATAGGGTTCAAAAAGCAAAACTCATTTGTTTAAAACAGTATAATTGGGCTGTCAGTGTTTAGTCAGAACAGCTGGTGATTAAAGTATTGGCACTAGGATTTCTAGGATTTCTATAGAGCCTCTGAGATGCTGTGTTTTTTTTAATAGGGTGTGGTCACAATTAATACTAGGGTATAAAAGCAACGATTCAATTTCACACACTAAGTTGTTAGATCAAGTTACACTACTCATGTTAAGATAGAATTCTGATCAAATGGTCATGAGTTCAAATCCCACCACCATCAAGCTGCCACTGCTGGGCCCTTGAGCTGTTTTATAGCATAAAATGAATTGCTCTAGATAAGACCTTCTGATAAATGCTGTAAATGTAAAAGCCTAAATTGTAATATTTGCCCCCTGGTTATTTGGTACAAATGTACTAAAAGTCCATTCACTTCGAGAATTCCCTTAAGGATGCAGGCTAATGGTATATCCGATGTCACAGTGACTCATGCATTATTTCAAGATGGAAGTAAAGTGTAATATGATTAGTCATCTCCATTCTTAGGTTATTGTAACCAGTATGGTCTAATTCAATTAATTATTCCGTTTCGCTCATTTTACAATACAGCGGTTGCCAGGATTTAAGCATTTCCTGGAGAAACCTAGCTTGCTGCAGCCATAAGTTAATCTTCACATGGCCACAAATTAATATATTAAGGCCACAGTGTCGGTTTCAAGCAGAAGACTAATGACCTCAGCAGTTCTGTAGAGCATAATTTTGCATGAGAAAGTATAAATGACTGCAGGAACATAATATGAGCCATGCATGATGGAAGGGAAGGTGGTAATGGAAACTGCTTTATGGGCATACTAGTGAAAGCAGACACACGTAAAATTGCTACTGGAAAGCAAATAGAAAAACAACAGGCCCAAGAAGAGGTCCTTGGGGGATACCATGTATGAGGGCATAGCCACTGAGTCGAAGCAAAAGCAAACAGCACTGAGTCACAGTGGCCAAACACCTCATTAAAATGTGTCACATCGCCAAACACATTTCACACTAGGCTTGTGATGTTGTGACACACCATAGACTTATCAAGTCCGGTTAATCAGCAATTGCTGCTCAACAAGAGGTGTAGGATGTACCCAATTTGTTTTGTTCTAAAAGCATGGTCAATACACTAAAGCGGCAGAAAAAGCGGTAAAGATGAGCCTACACAAAATACTTTGCCTGGTGGTGGCGCCATAATCGTATGGGATTTGTTTAGCTGACATTCCATGGGACCCCATGCCATTATAGAGCCACCACCAGCCTGTGTATTTTGCATAGGCTTATCTGTACTAGTTTTTCTGGTACTACAAATATTGACCTAATATCTTTGGATCTGTATGCTGTATGCATCCTATGGATTTAAAATAACAGCGCCCTTTCTTTCAAGGGCTAGCTGTAACCTTGCTATGGTTACCCTGTGCAAGATATAGGCGTTTTTTCCTCCTGTTGTATAAAAATCTGTGGCAGTTGTGACCTTTCATATGGCGAAGCAGTGAAAGACAGATGGAGTGTAGAGAGATTTATCGTCTGCTATGTAAAAAAAAAAAACACATGGCATTTAAATAGTCCAATTTAATCACTGTAGCAATAACTTAGATCCTTGATACCACTGTGAATTGGCTGAAACCTATTTCATATATATA
>JAOVVF010000008.1:5502753-5531822 GCA_028565595.1 Duopalatinus emarginatus
ATAGGTACTGTGTGCTCTTGAGCTCTGCTTGACCTCATACCTGTGAAATAACTTCGCCTGTGCAGCTTGAGGCACTGTAATCTGAAATCAGTAGCTTTAAAATTGTTCTGCTTATGTAAGGAATCATATCAGTGTCCTTTACAGGCTGGAGTGGCCGTTCAGCAGGACTCAACACCAGCCACAGGGACAGAAAAGCAGAATATCTTGGCTACTGTGAGATTTTAATGGGCCAATTTTCTGTCAGGTTTGTACCCACTAGCCAGAATGATGGAGGCAGTATTTTTTATTTGTTGTTGTTTGTGCTCTAAATCCCTGCTTGAAAGCCTGAAACAAAGCCAGCACTTTGAATGACACAAGTCCCACTGGTGACACACCATCACCTCAGCCAATGGTGCAAGAAATTCCTCCACCAGCTCCACTCAGTCCAGCGAGGTATCAGCCACAACACCTGCCATCTCTCCTGGCTCATCGGCTCAGTGTGTGTGTGTGTGTGTGTGTGTATTCACATATCTACGTGTGAGTGTGTGGGTGATTCTTCTTTTAAATTTGGGCCACATCTCTCGATGTGTGAGACACACGGGAACTGGTGGACAGTGTGTTTAACAGCGCTACCGTTCAATCACTTGGCACAGACGTTTGTCTGGGGATACCCGTCTGCCGACGAGGGACGCTTCTTTTGATGTGTGGAGCAGAACAGCTCGCCGCACCGCAGAATACAAATGGCGGCTAAATGATGATCTGTGCTAATTCAGCAATGCTAAAGCAATTTACAGCAGCAATAATAGCCTCCATCGCTGTAGCCCTGAGGGTGATTGATTGAATTTAAGCCATCAGAGGGTCATTTTTACAGAGGTGCGCTGGCACATATTGAGGCAGGAAGGTCACGCGGCGAGCAAGACGCTAAATAAATCCTATTTCTGTAATGCAGTAGCAGCAAACGCTGCTCGCACACATGCGTGGCCCACTGAGAAATGTGTCAGATGGAGACAGCCATTGCACAAACGCCTGTCTCCTTTGCTGCTCCTTTATTCATATAGCTGTCTACTGGGCTAAAAAAATTTGTTTGTCTTCAGACAGGAGAATGCTGCTTGCCAATATAGAGGCTGGGAAGTGTATTGTCGAGGTACAAGGGGTAATATTTTGCTGTTTTGACTGGCAGTCTTGTAAAATACTTTTCCCAGTAGATGCTGAGGTATCGGTTACTGTGACATGAAGGCTTAATGAGGAATCCCCTAGAATATAAGGCCAGCTTTGAGATAAGGGGAATATAAAGGTTCGGATGTATCTTATAACTACTATAGAGCAGAGCATATTCTCAAATAAATGGAATTAATCTGTCATGGTTCAGTTGCAGTTTATCATTTGGTCTTATACTTGTAAATCCTACATCCTGGTGTGTATTTGTACATTTTCCTATGCTGTTATCTAAGCCTTAAGGGAGCAGTTTGTCATTTTAACAGTTCTCGGTTGCCATCGACAACTGTATTGCAATTTACAACATCGACAGGCCTTTTCCTCCACACCAACCAACCCCACCGATTTCATTCATATTCCATCTTTCATGGGGTGACATTTAGAGAAAATGGGCAGACTATTTCTGCATAAGCCTAGGAGAAACCTGTTTCCGGGCCAGAAAAAAAAATTGCCTTATAGGAGGAAATGATAGTTCATTTTTTTCTGAGCTATCTTTGCAGTTGTGGCATTATTAGAAACATTTTAAACAACCACAATGTTTGTGTTAAATGTTGCTTAAAAAATATGTTATAGATCCTCTGTGTAGATACTTAGACACATAGATACATAGATGTTTTGTGTTAGAGTGTAAGAAACCTTATACATATCCCAGTATCATGTAACGTTAGTGTCTGGTGTAAAAATACTGTAGCAGTTGGAATTTGTTAGCTGGCACTTCATTAGACCCCTGGTACATCTGCAAATATCTCTGACAGGTGAACACTATATGTTCTTCCTCATCTGATGAGTTAAACCCGTTTATGTCCTGCATTTATTCTGATGGGTTTTGCATCTTCCAACAGTACAATGTGATCTCAACATTATCAAACACATCTGGAATATGTATGGAATCTATACACTATTAGACTGGTGTACCAGTTTTTTTCTGCCACTTCAGTGTACATTTACATTTACGGCATTTGGAAGACGCTCTTATCCAGAGCGACTTACAAGGTTATTGGTATTACAGGTAGGCCAACATAGTGTTAGGACCCTTACTGGTGTAGCACTGACTGGCTGCCCAGACCGGGAATCGAACCCAGGTCTCTCACACGGGAGCCAATGATGTTGCTGCTGTACCAAACCAACCACGTACTCGCTACGTACGTGTACTCACTAGTTCTGTTTCTTGCTTCAGGTCCTGGATAGCTGATGTATGGTGTGTGCCTCACACTGGCTTGAATCATCCAGCTGGCCACTACACACATATTTGTTGTGCCTGGGCTATCAATGTATCAGAGTGTTAAGAAAAGTGCTTGTAAGGCCTAAGTGCAGCAAATTTTTCATGGGCCATTATCAGGACTGTATTACTTTATCAATCGTAGTACTATTTCTGCATCATTTATAACGGTGGCTTTTTACTGCTGAATGGGTTCTAAGGAACAAATTTTCCATAATGAACACCATTTGTTAATGAGGGAGAAAAAAAAATGGGTGTGACTTTTATGATTATGGCTTGTAAGATTTCACCCCATTTCCCTATCATTATCATCGGCAAAGACAAAACCCTTCCTATACTCCTGCTAAGGAAATTAAGAATAGAATACACTCGTTTTTTATTCCACTGCTTTGCCTTATGAACTGAATACATATCATAACCCTAGAGCAGGGGTCAGCAACCTAAATGCTAAAACGAGTCATTATGTCCTTAACAAAAATCAAGCTACCGTGAGAGCCACAGCATTGTAAGTCTATTTTATTACAGGTAGGCCTAATGCTTTTACCATATTGGCTGTAAATATGACTCAGTATGTGCTAATGTCCTAATATAATTAATATAATATAATAAGCCGGATTTATTTTGCTGTGCTTTAAGCTTTAGCTCAACTATAGCTGCCTTTCTCACATCTTCGGCAGGATACTTTTCTGCACAAGTAAAATTGTTTTGTGTGAAATATCTCTCAACGATTGATTTTTATGAAGTCTACTACAATTTTTTTTCTGTTCAACCTTAAATGTTGCAGCAGTTACATTTTGGCACCTGAGGCACCATTCGAGGTGGAATAGGAAAAGTCGAACAAGGAGCTGGTGAATGAGAAATTGACATCAGCATCACAACCACTGTTACTGTTAGTGTTTAACAATATCTTGTAATTAATATTATGAGGAAACCAGCTGGAGTGCTTGGAAATGCAAATAGCTCAGTTTTTCAACTCTCAATTAGCAATGTTTGTCTTAACTCTGTCTTTTCTTTGCTGTTTTGTTATCTATTAGCTAGGTGAGCATTGATCTGTGACCAAAACTTTATTGTACTGCAAAGGAGGATTGTTTAATTTTTACTGTGGCGTTACAAGAGGGCAGTAAAAGAGCCACATATGGCCCTGGAGCTGCATGTTGCCAATCCCTGTCCTACGGAAACCCCTAAATCTTGCTCCGGTCTTTCCAATGTGATGACTCTGCAGAACTTTATTGTTTTTGAATCCATGTTTAGTTATCAGATTTTTTTTTACTAAGTGGACACTGGCTTTGATAAAGCATTATGATAGAGGGGGCAAGTGTTTAAACTTAAGTAGTTATCACACGCATGTGAAGTCTTCTTGCAGTTCTTCTGTTCTTGTGCTTCTGATCTAATCACCTTCACAGGCAATTAGAGGAGCTCCATTAATTATCAGCTTTGGTGCAGCCAGACGGGCACTTTACAAAATCCACAGGAAATTTCATCAAAGGCCGAGATCCACAGGAGAGCGATTTAACGCCACTTTTTGGCAGCTTAAGATTTAATGTCTTCCTAATCGAAACGGATCTATGTTTTTCATCCCTGATATTCAGAGCTTCTATTAAGTCTTTATTAAGCCTTTTGTGGGTGAACGCGTGTGTGTATGTACATGCACGAGTCTGTTTTGATGTGCTTCATGCATATTGCAAGATCAGTGCAGCCAACATCATTGGATTAAGGAACTGTTTCCCATGGGTGAGCATGACACTGATACGGAATAAATGATTCTGTCAGAGCACTCGAGTCTCAGAGCCAGCATGCCAGCCACATGAATATAAACACGCAATCAGCCGTCATGTGCGTGCAGTTCATAACAAGGGATGTACTCTTAGAGAATGAACCAGGTTTTGTGCAGGCCAAATGATGTTCAAACAGACCTGCATAATTAAATAGAGAAGATCGCTTTTCAGAACAGCGTTTATTTTGCCTGGATTTGGAAATAGAAAGTATTGTAGTGAGTGTTTTTGAGGGGGAAAAACAGATCCATGTTAATTCTCAATCTGGGCTTAATGTCAGAGACGTATTCCATGGTCTTTTCGTGTCCAATTTAAAAAACTCTCAATGAGTTTCAACATCTCGTTCAATCTTTGACTAAAAAACATGGAAAAATGGGTAAAAGTTAGGTTTGCTCTATCCCATTAGCTAGTGCAAACAGCAAACCATGATACATTTATCTATGTGTCTGTCTGTCTGTCTATCTATCTATGTATGATTAGGCTAGTTAGATTTAAGTTAGATTTGGATCATAGGTTCTCCTTTCATTATAATAAACATATAGAACACCAAACACAAAAAGTCAAATATTAATGAAAAAAAAAATTCAGTGTTAGTGAGGTCAGGAAAACTAGAAAGTAATGATTATGAGATCTAGGAACATGATATAGTAACTCCAAGGAGAAACATGGGCCATTATGAGTACTTTCTTATAAAAGTGCACCTTGAAGTGGTTTTTATGAAAGAATGATATGCCATAATTTTTAACAATGTTAGATCTAATGTTGTAGAATATATCCTTTAAATGTTACGATCACTTACCATACGAACGCGTTTGAACTATTATAGATGTGTTCATGCATTACCAGGATCTCATTATGTGATTTGTCTTACAGATAGACTCCTCTCAGAGTCATGCTGCTATAGTGGAGATGGACCATTCAGTGTTTTTAGAGGTCGATACTGAACGTCACTCTCGCATTTTAGGACCATCATCCAATAGCTGATACTGATCGAGAGTGGGGCTGGATGCCACTTTTAACCAACGCAAATAAGACATAAAACATGGTCTAAACTGGTTTGATGAATATGAGCGGCTTCTGCAACAGCGTGAAATATGTTTTCTATCTGCAGATCTGAACAATATATGTGATCCGTTATCAGTATCGGCTAAGTTAAAGAAATATCATCCAATCGCTGATCACATGTTTGGGTGAAAAATTATACAATACCTAGCCAGTGGATCCTTCCAACTCTATGTTATAAGATATTATTCAGCCATCGAACCAACCACAACTGGAAAAAAAATCAATTTTAGTAAGTAATATAGCGCTTACCCTTGTACTAAACCTCTTGACTCTGATTGAGTCAGTTAAGATGTGGCAGTAGAAAATGTGTTTTGTATTGTATGAGACAGTCTGTGTTTGTAACGATGAACAGATAATGAACAGCTCATTTCAAAAAACACTCAACTGTTTCTATCACTGATTCCTAAATCACAAAATAATGAGTCTATAATGTTTTTGCTGATTACCACTTTAATCAAATGAAAGTATTTGAGAAGACTCCCTGCAGTGTGTAGATATGTGTGCGCTATATTTTCAGTTTATCTCCAAATATTTCTCATGATGTGGACCTGTTTCTTACAGTATCACAAACATCAAGACAAAATGGATTACCTTTGTCCTGTAGTGAAACATTATGCAGTTTTATATAGAGGAACAGGTAAGCCAGAGTTCAGTAGTGAACATTCTGGTCAATAGTGAAGGATTATTCTTTACTGCTTTAGGCAGAAGAGAGGGAAAAAATCCATGAAGGCAATAATATTCAGGCTGTTACTGGGTGTTAATGAGGCCTGAAATGTCTTAGAGAGTTTGATGTAGAGCAGAAGGTGGTGATGAGTGACCTTGGATCCTCAGATTAAATTATATTGCCACAAGGTCAATATTACACACACTGTGTTCCTGCTACTCTGCCGGCCCGGTTGTTATATTACAGACGAGTAGATGAAAGACAGTCCTGTCATTACCTGTTCTCCAGCATTAACCTTTTAGCTTATCGTAAGAGATATTGATGGTAGCAACTGAAAGCTGTCAGAACTATGACATTGCCAAACCTTGGCATAAGTCAGAATAAAGTTCAACTTTGTTTCAGAGTAGATTGATGGAAAATAAAGGCCAGAAAAAAAGAGAAAAAAGACCAGTGTAGGCGAAGAACATTAATATTGAATAGTCAATACTTTTTAAATAGGTACGTACAGAAGGAGGAGACATGTTCATAGGTCTATATTGTAAATCTCTGTCACTTTATTGATTGAAATGATGGTTGAATTTAAACACAGAGTGATCTATATTTCATTTTCTCTCTGATTGAAATGATTTCACCGGTATGTAGCAACATTGATTTTTATTGTTCACATTGTATGCACTTTCAGAGTTTAGAGATCTGTTTCTGCATCAAATCATTGTTGAGTTGTTGTTTAAAGAATGGATATTTTGAATGGGTGTTATAGTTAAATACAATATAGTACGGTATTATAGAATAAATTATAATATACACTTTACTAGCCACAACATACACCAGCCACAGGGGGCAGTGTAGTTGTGGTTAAGGTAACAGCCTTGAGAGCGTAAGATCATCAGTTTGATCTCCAGTGCTGACACGACATGACTAAAGTGCCCTTGTACAAGGCTCCTAACCCCCAACTGCTGTCCAGATGCAGGGTATAGGACCTGCCCACTACTCTAGGCAAGTGTGTTCTGTGTGTTCACTAGTGTATGTGTGTGTTTCACTGAACGGATGGGTCAAATTCATCTATGGCCAAAGAGTGGTTCACCAACAGTCACTTTATAGGAACACCTTGACATCTGACGCAATTATCCAATAATTCCAGTCAATCACACTACAGCAATGCAATCTTTAAAAGCATGTAGATACAATTCAAGGCATGAATGCTATGGGTTACCTAAATGGTTAAAGATTTGAAAAAAAAAGACCACCTGTCCATTTTTTTGCTGATCCTGTGCCCATTGTGGTCTCAAAGTGGTCTTTTGCTGTTATAGGCCATCTACCTCAGGTTTTTGTATTTTGTGGTGTTTTTCTGCTCACCACAGATGTAAATGGTGGCTATTTTTGAGTTACTATTTGAGGAGCCTTCCTGTCACCTCAGACTGTCTGGCCTTTCTTCTCTGATTGCTGTCACCAACAGGGCACAGAACTGCTGCTTACAGGATGTCTTTTTTTTCTCACCATTCAGTGTTAACTGTAGAGACCATTGTGTGTGAAATCCCAGGAGACCCTGAAATGCTCAAATCAGTCCGTCTGGTACCAACAGCAATTAAGTTACTGAATTTTTCCCCCTATTCTGATGTTAAATTGGATGAATTTACAGGTGTACAGGTGTTCATATTAAAATGTCCTATAACTGTATGCATTGTGTAATGTATAGATAACAAATTCTTGTTGTTACCCATTTTTGGCAGTGTTGGCTTTTGCATTGTGTAAGCAACTCCCTTACTCAGCCTTATGTGTTGTTTCTCACCCACAGCTCTGAGAGACAACCGGATTGATCTGATCCGAGCCTCATGGCAGGAGCTGACCATCAGCATCCGCGAGGTTACGCTCGGAGACGAAGGGCTATACACTTGTTCCCTGTTCACCATGCCTGTCAAAACAGCCAAGGCCTATCTGACTGTACTGGGTAAGAAATACAGCCACTTACACACACAAATACTAACATTATCCCTACAGTAAAGCCATAACTTAGTACTGAAAAAATCTAATACAGATCTAATAGTTTTACTAGTTTATAGGCAGTCAAGAATTTTCATCTTTCCCACCTTAGGGCAAAGCAATATTGCTGTATTGTTGCAGAATTTTTGGTCCCTTTTAATGAGTTCAGGAATCTTTGAAAAGCTTGACAGGAAACCAATAACGCCACACCAGAATCCTGCAAAATTAGTATCTTTGAGTTGATAGATAATTAGATTTTATCCTCATAAAGTGATGGGAATGTAACAGGTCTAATGTTGTTGAGGATCTGGGTTTAATGAGGCAAATTTGAGCCGGCGCAGGCTATCACAGAAAACTGGCCAGAAGACAGTTTAATTAGTCTTTTCTATTAGGTTATTTTTTCCCTTTACTTTGTCAGTCAAAAGTTAAACAAATGCCATTGCACTGTTCCTGTGTGGCATTGTGGGGCATGTCAACACAGCTGTCCCACAAATATTGCCTCATTCCTAATTAGGTGCCCAATCACTTAGTATAATTTTTAATTATGCACTGTATGTCATTAAAATCATTATGTGAGTTAGTGTTAGTGTGAGCTTTGGAAGAAGCCTGCACAACATTAAAGCTCATTGAGAATCAGGGCATAATTAATTCACTGTCCATGGTTAATGATTTAAGAAAGATGTCATTTATACATTTATAATTATCAGCTGTTTCGATTCATAAGGAACATTCTTAAACAGCTTTCAACATAGTGATTAAGGTAAGTGACAATATAAAACAAGATATTTGCATGTTAATTAACAATGATCATTTTACAATTTGTGTTAATCAAATATATTATAAGCCTGAAGTCATGATCTTTACCTTAAATTTTGTCTTCAGTTCATTTCAAAGTTCACTTGTAGTGTATGTCAGTATAGAGTCATGTGAAAAACAAACGATTCCCTCTTTGAGTTGCATGGTTTTACATATCAGAAAAGAAATAAAAATCTGGCCCTTGGCAGGTCTTAAAATTAGGAAAATTCATCGAAATGCAGAAGCAGTACATGGAAAAATTAAGCACACTTTTACTGCTTCCATAAGGATTAAGAGGGTAAATAGCAGCCAGGTGCTGCTAATCAAATGCCCAAGGAGAAAAAACATCAACAGTGACCTTAAAGAAGCAATTATTCTTGCCTATCAGTCTGGGAAGGGTTATAAGGCCATTTCCAAACAATTTAAAGTTCATCATTCTGCTGTGAGGTACATTAATCACAAGAGGAAAACATTCAAGACAGTTGCCAATTTTGCCAAGTGGACATGCCAGCAAATTCACCCTAAGGTTGAACCATGCAACACTGAAAAAAACTGCCTCAGTTAGCACGTAAAATGTTCAAGATCCTGACAGTACAATTAATAAAAACCTGAACAAGTATTTAAGGTTACAAAGTCACATCTGAGTAAACACAAGGCACAAGAACAATGTCCACTGGACAGACAAAGCCCAAGTGAAGATGTTTGGCTATGATTAAAAGTGCCACATTTGGTGCAAACCAAAGACAGATATCAGCACACATCATACCAACTGTGATGATCTGGTCTTGTTTTGCATTTTAAATCAACTTTACTAATAGAAATGCATTCAATCCTGCCATTGAAATCATAATTCACACTACAAACGCCTAGTACCTTTTTGTTTTGTTTTGTTTGTTTTTGTTTTTTTCTGAGTTGTTAACTTTGAATTCATATTTGCTCATATTTATGTTCTCTTTTTATGTTCATCAACAGAAAAATGCCTTAAATTGGCATCAAAGCTGTCTGTAAATGACAAAATAGAGAAGACTTTTTCTTACTCACACAAACACATCTGTAGTTGAGGTGAAAGAATGATAAGTTTAATGAAATTCATCAATGTCACAACCTCCATTTTATCAAAGATAAAGTTTTACTCTGAAATGCTATTACAATATGATCAAATACCAACTATGAATAAAAGGTCCAAATTCAAATTAACCTCAGTGGAGGACAATGCCCCAGGCTAAACTGGAGGTTTTAAGCATGTGATTGTAGAATACTGATAAAATATTTTAAATGTGTTCATGTTCGACTGCAGCAGATTTAGAAGTAGCTCCTTTAATACACTTGGTCCCCAAATGTCGTAGCCTTCAGGCAGCTTTATAACAGATCACAATGAATAGACACTTTGCGCTCCTATTATCGATTTTAGGGGCACATCATTCCACCTTTCCACTTTTTGCCTACTTTTAGCTTAGTCTTCCTTACTTCCTCTAAGTATGCGCATTTCTCTCACTGTTCTTTTCTGCAGGGGTACCAGAGAAACCAGAGATCAACGGTTTTACTAAGCCAGCCATGGAAGGAGACCAGATCACCCTGACATGTGTTACGTCAGGAAGCAAGCCAGCCGCAGACATCAGGTGGTTCAGGAACGAGAAGGAGATTAAAGGTAGAGAAGCATGGATGAGTCCTATTTGTGTTCAATCATGATCAATCAAGATATGAAATCATGTATTAAACAGATCTTTGCATGCCGTCAGCTTGTGTTACATTTAGCTCTAATATCTCTATATTTAAAATAGCAGATTAAGCATTATGCATTTTACAATAAAAATGTATAATTTGTTTTGACAAGAAAATTAAGTCAAGATTCAGTCATGCGAAGATCCATGAGTATTTTCAGTTTTACAAAATGGTGAACTTTTAATAAAAGAAACACATCAAGATGGCATGTTCTCTCCCATGTCAGTCATGGGCATCTGTGAGCTCATGCATACAAAACCGGGTGGGACTGTTTTCCTAACAGTGACGTAGCATAAGCAGCAGTTCAAAAAGATGTGGTGATTGGCTTCACGTGACTTAGAGGAAGCATTGCTCTCCCTGGTTGATGACTGTCGCATGATTGAGTAGAGATGCCTGATTGGTGGGAAATGGACATAGTGACATAATAGGATAAAAAACACACACACACACACACAAAAAAAAAAAAACAAGGATGAGACTATAAACTGTAAATCTTCAATTATCCATGTAAGACCCACCAACAACATCAGAACAAATATGAGTCACAAATGGGGAAAGCTTCGAGCAGAATTAAGGTGTCAGGATGAATGCTGAATCACTTGACACACTCGACCTACTTCAGATAAACTTCAGCTAACTGTATCATAACTCTGTTTAGCAGATGCCATGAAGCCTCGCACTAATTATGTATCTTTTTGACACTGTATTGAAATAACATTCTTCTACGGACACATATCTGTGTCAACAGCAGACTAGATTTCTAGCTCATATATCTGGCTTCATTGCTTTTTTGTAATGATTAAAGCTAGTTTCTTGTCAGTCATTCGTTATCCCTGGACAATAGACTGGATGAATAGGATGGGCCATTCTCAGAGTATTTATGCATGCAGCTTATATACACATATCTGTTTTTGCCCAGTTGTCTTTCTGGTAATCGAGCAGGTAAAAGACAGCATAATAACTGGAACATGGCGGCACGTTGAGTGATCGATGTCCGGTTTTCTCTGCTGTGCATTCTAAGCAGGAGGCATTGATTGCCTTTGTTTGAGCGCTGTGCAGTGCTCTAAAAATACAGCTGTTCTAATTTGCAATGAGATCGTTCTCTGTGCCGTGTGATTATTGCGTCTCAGCCGAGCAAGAAGTGAGAGGAAGCCAAACTAAGTTGGCTGTTCATTTCCTTGTTAGGACTTCATGCTTGAATAATGGTGTAGGATTTGGTTGAAGACTTTTTCGGATTGATTTGTTCACGACTGTGTCGACACATGAAATGAAATCCTCGTTTTTGAACCGAGGACAGATTGCAACAACAAAGATCTGATTAAACAATCTAATCAAAGCCTTGTTGATTTTTTTTATTCGCTTTTTTCGCGCTACTTAATTTTAAACATGTTTACAAACAAAGCCAGCTGATAGAAATAAGTTAGGACAATCTATGACTTCCATCTCTTTTAAAAAACATAAATATATATATTTTTAAAAATGCCTTTTCTCATTGAAATGTTTGACACTGGAACCATAAACATCAGAAATATTAGTGAACACACATATGAAGTAAAGGCTGAGGTTTGGGGTTAAGGGAAAACTAGTAAGCTCTGTTAAGACTCAGTAGTAGCCTGAAATGTGCTGCAGTTTAAAGTAAGTAGTGTGTTCACAGTAGGTCAGAAAGGTCCAGATGTTGTACTACAGTGGATAAGTCTACACACCTCTGTTAAAATGCCAAGTTGTTGTGATGTTAAAATATTAGATCAAAATAAAAAATCTTTATAAAAATAAAAATCTTTTAGCTGGAAAATAAAAATAAAGTACTAAAATAATGTGGTTGTATAAGTGCACACACAGTCTTATACTTGGAGATGTGGCTGTGTTCAGAACTAACCAATCACATTCATATTCATATGAATCAGCACAAATGATTTAAAGTGACCCATATAAAGTTCAACTGTTCTAGTAGGATTTTCCTGACATTTCCATAGTCGCATCATACAGCAAAAGTCATGGTCTGCGAAGAGCTTACAAAGCATCGCAAAGGGATCGCATTGTTAAAAGGACTTTAGATGTACCATAGAGCACAGCAAAAATGGTTATCAAAAAACTGGTACAGATTGCTGGTGGCTCCACAATGTAATGGGGTTTGTTTAGCTGCCAGTCCATTGAACCTGTATGTATATCTACAAATGTCTCTGTCAGGTGAGCACCAAATGTGCCTCCTTTCTGACAAGTTACACCTGTTCATGTCCTCTATTCATTCTGATGGGTTTGGCCTCTTTCAACAGGACAATATGAAAGGTGGCAAGAAAAACATTCATGCCCAGATATATTTATCAAAAACTTTAGTTTGCCAGAAGCATGTGGAAAAATGTTATGGCCTGATGAGATAAAGGTCAGATTTTTTGGCCATCATTCCAATAGCTATGTTTGGCACAAAGACAACACTGTGCATCATCAAAAGAACATCATACCCACAGTGATGCATGGTGTTGGCAGCATTATGCTTTGGGGGCTTTTTTCTTCATCTGGAAATAGGGCTTTACTCAAGGTGGAGGGAATTATGAACCATTCCGAATATCAGTCAATTTTGGCACAAAAAGTGGAAGATGAAGCGGAATTTCATCTTTCGACAACAACCCAAAGCAGACATCCACTTTAGCAGAGAAATGGCTTAACTAGATGATCAAAGCTTTTTTGGAATGATCCAGCCAAAGCCCAGACCTGAATCCAATTGAAAACCTGTGGGGTGACCTGAAGAGGGCAGTTTGCAGGAAATGCTCTTGTAAATATTTGGGGCATACCTAAGCAAATGCTGAAATAAAATCAAAATGTGCTTCAACAAAGTATTAGTTTAATGGGGTGCATATTTATGCAACAACATTATTGTGAGTTTTTATTTAAATTGCACAGATTATAGGTCACATTGAAGGTGGAAAACAGCACACACACCTGGTGTTTTATATTTTATATCCAATAAATGCAAATATGGCTGCTGACAAGCTTAGTTTGGATGCAGCTTCCATTTATAAAATTTGGTCAAAAGTAACCACTTAAATGTATCTCATGTTGGACAGTTTGGAGGTCAGCCGAAAGAGACTTTTATGTTTGATTGGACATTAAAAACTTGTGACTGTTTGTAGATAGTCTGCCAATTGATTTAATTGCTCATGTGTTTGTTTTTTACCCTTGGAGCAGGGGTTTCAGTAATCACCCATTTGAACCCTTCAAATTAAAAATGAATCCCTGAATGATTTTTTTTTAATCTGGGATGAAATAAGCACAACAACAGGATTACATTTCATCTAAATGGTAAAACTAGGATGGATTAACAAGTTTCTATTTAATCCATCCTAGATTTCATCCTATATGGGTTGACGCTTAAGCTTTTTTTGTGCCACAAAGTCAGAATGGTAATTATCGTCTTAGATTCACCGACCCCAAACACAGAATAGAACAGCCTGGAACACTGTAGTTAACGAGATAACATCTGACTGTGGATTTAACGAGGACATAATACTTATCTGAAGTCGGATTAGATATAAAAGAGATAGAGATCTACTCATTTAACTGTAATTAATAATCAAATATTCAAACAGCGTTTCGTGACAAGAATGCCATGAAAGTAAAGGTTTAGCAGAAGAATATTTATGAGGGATTGCTGATGCTGTAGATGACAAAGCAGTTGAAATCAGCTTATTTTGTTTAAATCCATTTATATACCGATGCTCTGGTTTGCTCTGGATTGACTGATAAAAATTGCTGATAAAACCCAGATCAGGTGACACAGAATTAAAATTCTTATTAACAGGGTTTGTTCTCGAGTTGTAATGAAGGTGTTGTGAGAGCCAGGACTATATTTATAGTGTGTGATGTGAAAGCAGGTGTTGCTCCTGGCAGAACATCCTGTTAAATGCTTTCATATGCATTTGTCCTCACTAGTTTCAGAAGAAGTAGTGAATTCAAGGTAATGGTTTGACCTAATTACCTCCAACATTATCTACTCCCAGCTGTGCCTATGGTGGTGGTGCAGTGCAAAGCGCTTTTGCCTCACAGCAAGATAGATATACAGTATAGACTGATAGATAGACAGACAGACAGATAGACAGACAGACAGATACATAGATAAAGGGGTGAGTCATTGTAGAAAGTTATTCCACTGCACAGGAATGACATTTCTGTTGCAGTCCTTGTTGCAGCAGAGCTGATGAACACATTCCTTTGTCTGTCCAGTCGATTGTGTAAGGGGTGTGTTGTGTTTTGTCTGGCATGTGTTCGATTCCTTTCCTTTCTGTGTGGAGTCTGCATGTTCTCCTGTGTATGTGTGTGTTTCCTTCGGGAGCTCTGGTTTTTCTCCTACAGTCCAAAGATGTGCAGTCCAGTCAGGTGAATTGGAGATACCAAATTGCCCATAGGTGTGAGTGCGAGGAGTGAGTAATAAATGATCATTTACATGTACAGCTGAATTTTTTTAGATACCCCTGTAACTTTTTCTCATCAGAATGAACCAGCATGCCTTCATTCTTTTAAATGCTTTATCGTCTTGATTCATCTGTTTATATGCTAGATGTTTTTTATAATTGTGGGGTTTTTTTTTTTCTTGCTCCACCGTAAGTCACAGGAGAATCTCATCTATCATGCACTTGAGGCTAGTTTTGTTTGAGGATTTATGAGCAGATGGCTTGAATCAGATTCAGGATGGAATACGATGTGTAAATATGTGTTGTGCGGCACTCGGTATTGTCAATCTAAACTCCAGTTCGGGGGAACATTATGCTCCCTGTGCTCACTTCCCTGTGGTGACAGTTTCCATCATGAACACATGCATATGAAACAGAGATAGATGGATTCAATAACACAAGCAAAGATGGCATGTCTGATATGCAGAATGAGTTTGCATTTAAAAAAAAGCAAAGCAAGATGAAGAGAGTGATGGAAAAAGAGAGGGAGACAGTTTGCAGAGGTCAAAAACATGCTGCGTTTAGGAATAATGTATGAATTTAGTTGTATAATAACACAGAAGCATCATATTTGCTCGAATTTTTGTTTCGTTTTTGGTGTGTATGAGTGTGTAAACATGTAGACACGTGAGGTAACAGTCGCTGTCAACACTGATTTCAGCACCTTTTCACTACACTCATAGTGTGATAAAGGCATTTATTATGGAGGCCTATTCAGGGAATAACAGTCACATGGTGGCAAAATTTTCAGGCTCTGGTTTGCAGGTCATTTCTTTCCTTCTCTCGTCTTCCTTTTTTTTAAACAGTTCCCCTGTGCCTCTAACCTCACCCAGCAATAAGTCTGTATTGGGAAAACCAATAAACAGAATTCTGCTCACACTAACCCAGTGTTGTGCCTGAATGTTGAATAAAACATGGGCTGCGAACCTGTTCTCTATCATGCGCCAGACATGCACTCCTCCTTACAGCACAAAGCTGATACACACACTAGACTTAAACAGAACTTATTTGCATCAAGTGCCTTATACAGTTTAACTACCGTTGCTTTGTCATAGTTCTCAGATGCATGTTTTTTTGTTGTTTTTTTGGCGATGTACTTCATCGTGGATCACTTTAGCCAGGTGATACCAGGTGATACTAATCCTCCAGTGTACCACACTGATTCTATGGTATACCACACTGATCCCCCAGTGTAAAACACTGATCCCCCAGAGTAATACAGTGACCCTCCAGTGTACCACACTGATCCTACAGTGTAATACAGTGATCCTCCAGTGTACCACACTGATCCTACAGTGTACCACACTGATCCTACAGTGTACCACACTGATCCTATAGTGTACCACACTGATCCCCTAGTGTAACACAGTGACCCTCTAGCACAGTGATTCTCCAGTATAACACCTCCAGTATAGCACAGTTATCCTCAAGTATGACACAGTGATTCTCCAGTTTACCCAACATTACCTCTAGTGCAGCACAGTCATCCTCCTGTATAACTCAGTGATTCTCCAGTGTAGCACACTCAAATACACAGTGGGCCAAAATTTCAAATTAAACAAAGCCACGGGCCAACGTTGAACAAATAAACCTTTTAATGTGGACCAATACAAGTTTTGCTTTAAGATTGAATATGGAACAAGCAACGCGTACATAACTTAATATAGCAGACATGCAAAATCGAATTTCAAATTAAAAAAACACATATCAGTGGCATATTAAATAAAAAGTGCTTAAAGAAAACGTAAATTATTGCTCACTTTGCAACACACTGATCTAATCTGATGTGCCCAGACCAGATACCTGGCATCTTTTCTTGGTTGAGTGGGGGCTTTCCTGCCGAAGCACAAGTTGCTACTGAGTTGGGCGCATAATGAAAGGCGTGGAAAACCCCGGGTGGACGACTCGCCCGGCTTGCAACAGCGGTCGCGTTCACCAAACGGGAGCATGCTAATGATGTCATCAGCGCCAAAACAACAGGAGGGCATTATGGGGTTTGTATTATTAGCAATGAATGCACTGTTACCAGCTGATACCGGCTGATACCGGCGGGCCAGCTCTAATAGTAATTTTATATTGCCTCGCAGGCCAAATATAATTACACTGCGGCCGAATTTGGTGAGTTTGACACCCATGCTCTAGACCATTTACATTATTGTGTATTTTATGTAAATTCCTTAGAAACAAACATAATAAAAATGACACAAATATGAAGGATGTCAGGTGACGAGCCCAGTGCTGCTCAATGACTAGTTAATATTTTACTTTTACATCTAACCTGTAGATGCTCTTAGCCAATATATTAATTAGTATCAGATCTCCGTACTAATGAATCCGCACCGATGGGTTTCTTCAGAAGGGTGGATTAGCTGCTAATACAGGACATCGATGGACACTGATGCACACCCCTCTGAACCGTAAATGAGAAACAGGACATCTTGTGCACCTCAGACAGTCGGATAGACCTTACAGACATGTGTTAAGGAGGACTGCAAGTGTGCCATTTGTATCAGTGGAACAGACAGCAAGGGAAAGCAAGTGAACACAGGACACTAAGCAATCTAAGCATCTTCCTCCTGCTTAAGCTATCATCCTGCCAAGTGGAGGTGGGAGGTGAGGTAGATCATAGTCCACAACTATGCATAGATATGCTAATGCTCATCCCTTCTGTATTAGCCAAAGTGTGAACCAACATATTCTGGCAGCTGCCTGGGGTTTAACAGGGCAAAGATTTTTACTGTATTAGCAACAGCAGGCTTGTAATGTACAGCCATATGTCCTGCTAAGCCTATGCATAACACATAAGACTTATTAAAAATGCACCACTATGAATTTACTTTTGAATTTACATATTGTACATACTGGGTCCTGGTTTTGAGAATGGCCCTGGATTGACATTTTATTGGATAAATGCAAATGTTTTATGGTTTATATTCATATAGGTGAATCCTAATCCAGGTTCATGGTGGTGAAAGCCCAGCCTGGCAATGCTAAAGAAGGATAATCTATAATCAGAAATCAGGAAAACAGGCAAGAGTCAAAAAACAGAAAGTGCAATGAGGAACAGAACTCATGACACAACATGGAATACTTAGACAAGGATTAACATTGTACAAGAACAAAATTGTGTCATCGTCATAATTTAGTTTTGAATCATTTCATTCTGAAGAGAAAAGCAAAACATAAAAAGTCATGAAAGTGTTTAGGTGATATACACCATTCAGCCATAACATTAAAAAACGCCTACCTAAACAGGTGTCAAAACAGATCTGATCCAGTCAAAGCATGGACTCAGCAAGACCTCTGAAGGCGTGATGTGGTATCTGACACCAAGATTCTTCTGTGCATCTTCTGATGGGCTAGACTTTACAACCCAAGCACATCAATGAGCCTTCTGTACCCATGACAAAGTTGTCAGGTTACCAGTTGTCTTTGTTTGGACCATTTTTTATATGTACTATTCACAGAATTCCAAAGTTCCAAAGTAATTCCAAGTTTTGAAGGTGTTCTGACCTGGTTGTCTAACCAACCGAATTTGGTCTTTGTCAAAGTCACTCAGATCCTTACATTTTCCCAGTTTTTTCAGTTTTCAACACATCACCTTTGAGAACTGTCAGTGTTTTTTTACAGAGTTTTTACAGAGTTCCTTCACATAATGTATGTTGATGGTCTGGAAACCAATCAGAGTGTGCTGTGACTAAATCTTTATGTCGATTCAGGTTGAACTACTATAGCTTTACTTGTTTTTAAGCCAGACATTTCAGAACTGTATATAGTAGAAATTGTTCAGGTTATGATAAGGGTTCCCAGGCTGCCAATTATCACAGTTATATGGCCATGACTACATATTATGCTATTAAAGTATATAAGTATATTCCCTGTGGTGTGCACTTTCAGATAGAGCCTACAACTGTATTTGTTCTTTGAGGTGTTGAAAAGTGAAGTAAAAATGAGCTCTGATTTGTTAAATTGTGCCTCATTATGATTGTAATTACACCCACAGTGTATGTTTAATAAAGACTGGTGTGTGTGTAGCCACGAGAGTCCCCTGAGCCTTATGAAAGTGGCTACATTACGCGTATGACAAGAAACGGTTAAGTGTTTGTAGTGCGAAGACGGATAATAAAAACGGAGAGCGAGAGAGAGATTATTAATGCCAACCTGGCTCTCACAATCACGCTGCCACATCTCAGTCTGATGTTAGAGGCTCCTGGCAGCACGGAAACTGTCTAATGGATTAGACAGATAATATTACCCAGTGAGAGAACAGCTAAAACAATACAGCGGAGCTCATCTCACCCAGTCACACCACCTCAGATGAAGGATATATCATTCATTATCACTGTTTTATAATTGCTGTGAGGTTTGATCTCGCTCTTATTTTTAGATGTTGTGTGTTTTATTTACTCTTACTTGATTAATATTATCCGTTAATACTGTATTGTAGTACATTCTACCGTAGATCCTACATCAGTATTTGTTTTTGATATTATGTTCTGTATGTGCAGTTCTATACAGTGTATACATGTAAAGTCATGTCACTAGCATACAGATTAGATCCTCCGTCTGAGCTGAATTGGAAATATATGGACACAAAGTCAGATATAAGAGACATTTCAGTATTGGAGGACATTTTATGTTTTTAAAAATGTTGTAAAAAGAAGTTTCATATTTTGCTGTTTCTGCTTATACATTAACTAATGCACATATTAAATTATTAGAAAAACCTACCGTGCCATCTCAGCATGTTAAACAATTAAAATACATTTAAAATTAAAAATGCATTTTTCAGGTTCATACGTCAACCCTGTTATGGATATGTGGCAATATGGAAGAAATATTTTGCAATGAATTAGTGTAATAAAAAACACTTTTTATATTCCTTTATTGGTCCCCAAGTAAATAACATTATTGTACAAACTATAAATTTATCAGAAGCTTTTTTTCATAAAAGTATTGTCATCAAAAAGAGGGCACATCTAGGTCTTTTAATCTTTAATTTATAAAAGATCATCATAAAATAGCATTAAATTGGTTTGGATATTTAATAAAATATGTTGACAGCTTACTTAATATTCCTCTTCTATTTGTAGTACATAAATAATTTTGTCAATATTGCTAAACTATTTTACTTTCTTAAATATTTGTAAATAACAGGGTCGACAGTGATTAAACAGGGTTGACAAACAGGGTTGAGAACAGGTATAAAGTCATATTTATTCACTATTTATGCATTGATTTTTTATCATTTTATTAGTAAAGTAAAAACTTTAGTATTTAGTTAATAGTTCATTTTAAGGAAAAAAATGCTAGTTATGATTAAGGCCAAGGACATACCATTTTACTGCAACTGCAACTTTTGATTGAATTTTTAATATTAAAAAAAGAAAAGAAAAGAACAAATATTGAGTGTTTTTATTGACAATTAATTTGTAGAAAACAATTATGCAGTTGGTTTTATGTAATTAATAGAAATGACCTCAAAGGTTAAATATTAATGAAATACTAAATGCTAAGATGTGCAGCATATTTTCAGGTAAAATTTAAGTTAAAAATTAAGTGTTATAGCATGACATAATTATCCATGCAAAGATTTTATTCCATTGCTTTAACAGAACTGAAATTAGCATGTCTCATTACAAAGGCCCATTTCACGGGTTAGCTAGGTTTTTTTTCCTGCTAATTTTAGCTAGGTTAGCTTACTATTCTATGCAGTTTATAGACTTACAAAGGTGGGTATATTCATATAACTTCATATAACTTCCTAGTTAGGTAAATCCTAATCCAGGCTCATGGTGGTCAAAGCCCAGCCTGGCAATGTTAAAGAAGGATAATCTATAATCAGAAATAAGGGAAACAGGCAAGGCTGCAATGAAACTGCAATGAAGGACAGAACTCACAACACAACATGGAATACTTAGACAAGGATTAACATTATACAAGAACAAAGAAGTTGTGACATCGTCATAATTTAGTTTTAAATAATTTCATTCTGAACAGAAAAACAAAACTGATTTCATAAACATAAAAAAGTCATGAAAGTGTTTAGGTGATATACACCATTCAGCCATAATATGAAACAGATCTGATCCAGTCAAAGCATGGACTCAGCAAGACCTCTGAAGGCGTGATGTGGTATCTGACACCAAGATTCTTTTGTGCATCTTCTATGTGATTACACCAGATAGGCTAAACTTTACAACCCAAGCACATCAATGAGCCTTCTGTACCCATGACAAAGTTGTCAGGTGGTCTTTGTTTGGACCACTTTTCATATGTACTAACCACAGCATACCAAAAACTGCTGTTTTGAAGGTGTTCTGACCTGGTTGTCTAACCATCTGAATTTGGTCCTTATCAGAGTCACTCAGCTCCTTACTTTTTCCCAGTTTTTTCAGTTTTCAACACATCACCTTTAAGAACTGTCAGTGGTTTTATGGTATTAATGTAATGATTAATCAGTGAATTTTGGATTGGGGTGGCTCACTAATGCACACATTGTTGCCTATGTAGGTTTTTAATAGAGCTTAGCCACAAGGCTTTGATGTTATAATACAAACAGACAAACAGATCCCTAAATGTGGAGCTGTGTCGACATTGGCTTTAGTCTTAGACTGTCTGATTCTGCTTTGGGACATCTAAGTCTAAATTTCCTTATATTTATTTATATACATCTCCTGAGATATCACAGCATATTGTCTCTTTAGCCTATAATAATGTAAATCATAAATAGCTTCACCACAGGTATTCACAAATAGGTGTAATAAATATATTTGGACACATAAAAAAAGTCAGTATGAATATTATGAGCTGTGTATGATTTTGCTATTTTTGTGGAACAGGATACCCCCCCCCCCCCTTTATTGGGGGATAAACTGGTTGACTCTGTGTGCAACCTTCTTCCCTCCTGTTGATATGAATGCCTTGTGGTTGGAAATGAGTATTTAAATTCCAGTCCGCTTGCAGCTAAAATGAAATGCTAATCTTTCGCCTCTCTTCCACCTTTCCTGCCGCTCTCTGTATTGACTTATGCTTTAGCTGTATCTCTGAAGGCCAGGGGAAGTCTGGTGAGGCGTATAGCCTTAAAAGTGAAATTAGCACTGCAAAAGAGGACTATGATTTGCACTTGCTTGTATCCAGCTATGAATATAATTTTCAAATGCAGTGTGTGTTTAATAACGATTGGTATTTGCACGCGTGTGTGTTTGCAGGCACAATGGTACGTGTGTTAGTGTATGTGTGTGACACTGTGTTGATTTTTCTTCATAAATATTAATGTAAAACATGTTGACCTTAATTTTGAACCAGTCTGCCGATTAATTCCAAAGAAATGGATATATAGATGATTTGATGATATCATATAATCTGGGCTTTTGTTTAGATTTTAAGTAAGCAAATAAAAAACGGGAAAAAATAAAATATTTCCATGTTATTTAAAAATCCTGAAAATGATGTAACATGATTTGCATTCATACAGCATGGTGGCGCTCCAGGCCCCCTGACTTTATCCTGAGCTTGGATTACTGTCTATGCAGAGCATCCGCTTAGTCCTCTAGTTTCTTCACACCCCCAATCATGCTGGCAGGTTGCTAAATTGTCCCTAGGTGTGAATGAATTTAGCAAAGAATAGACTGGCATCCCATCCAAGGTCTATTCCTGCCTAATTTTCACCAAGGTAGGCTTTGGATTGGATGATGTATCATCATATAACCTGGCTTTCCATTAAAATGTTTCACCCCAAATTTGTACATGTTTTTACACACTCCTGACAATGCATATTTCTACCCTATTGGTAGAAAAGTGTAATAGCAGGTAACCTGACTATGCAGACCGTCTATATCAGGGGTAGTGACAATCTTGGCTGCAGGCTTTTATTCCTGGTGGGTAAGAGTTACACTTGTTTCCACTTGTTTTATCAGTTCATCTTAGTCTCCAATCAGTTAACAACTTTGCTTGCTATTTTGGATGGAATGAAAACCTGCAGCCACACCATCCATGTACAGATAAGATTCTATATCATGTACTGTCTATCGTATCAACATAACTGAGAGATTAATATCTGATTTTGCTGCTCACAGTATGCAGACTGATGACACAGACAGAATGTAAAGTTTATAAAAGTAAAATTATATAAAAGGCACAGACTGATTCGGCCAGATTTAAAGATTTGTTTTGTGAAGGGCATGTGTTTTAGCACCACTGAATAATCTATGCAGAGAGTGAAGAGTTGGTCATCATTCAGTTTCAAGTGCAGTTTTTGTTTAACTTGATTTTTTAGCTATGGGCACAAATTCAAAGAAAATTTGGAGGTGTAAATGCATGAAAATCTAAATGAAAATGCATTTCTCTTATTTTTTTGTTAAGTATGTGATTTAACTGTGTTTAATCTACGTACTGTGTTTTAACAAGAATGTAATATCATCCGCAACTACTTAAATAAACAGATATTATTATAGGCTATGCGTACAAGACATACATACGGATACACCGATCAGCCATTAAAACCATCTGCCTAAACAGCCACCAAAACAGCTCCTATGCATCAAGGGATAGACTCTACAAGAACTCAGAAGGGCTTTTGTGGTATCTAGATGTCAGGAACAAATCCTTGGCCCTACATCACTCACATTAATGAGCCTTGGGTGCCCATGACCCTGTCAGCTTATCACCAGCTGTCCTTCTCTAGACCGCTTTTCATAGCACTTTTGGTACTAATCATTGTATACTGGGGCACATCCCACAAGACCTGCTGTTTTGCAGATGCTCTGACCCAGTCATCTAACCAATCAAAACAATCTGGCCCTTGTCAGAGTCACTCAAATCCTTACAATTGCCCATTTTTCCTGCTTCCAGCATAACAACTTTAAGAAATGACTGTTCACTTGCTGCCTAATGTATCCAGCCTCTTTACAAGTGCCATTGTAATGAGATAATCAATGCAAATACATACATGCATGCATACATACATATATACAAACATACATACAAACATACATACAAGACAGGATCCAGTATGTGGCATTTTATGAGACATAGATTGAAACATCTAACATTAGGTCTTAGCTAAACATGCTCCTTATTTGCGAATACTTAACAATGTTTATATTTTAAGTTGTAGATAATAACAGAGGTTTTAATCCCCATGCTTTTTGGTCCTCATGGAAATACAGCTGATTAGAGCTGATAGAGTTGATTGACAGTTTGTAAGTGATAACAGGACTGGTGGAAGACAAAAATACAGACTCATAAGCTACAGGAGTGCTTGAAAGTTAGTGCAGATGTCATCACTTTAATTTGCATCCCAAAAAAAACAACATTCGACTTTACATGTAGGACATTCGGAATGCTTTGTATGGACAACTGACTAATCAAATAGAATGTAAACGCAAATAAGAATTATAAATAAGCACCATACTTCCTGTCGAACAATCCAGTCCACAATTCTGTTGTATTCCAAGGTGCAGGATTCAGACTCAGATGAGCCGGCCTCTAACCGTAATTTGTAATTTGGTGTCTCTAGATGTGTGTGGCAGTGCATTGTCCTGTTGGGAGAGGCCCGACCCATTAAAATGAATGCTGTAACTTGTCAGGATGCACATATAGTGTTCACCTGTCAGAGATGCTTGTAGATGTACCAGGGGTCTTATCCCAGCTAAACAAATCCCATACCATTATGGAGCCACCACCTATGTGCACCAGTTTTTTATAGTCTGTACCAGTTTTTCTGGTATTTCAGTGTACATTCATCATAGATAAAGAATATCACTGGTCTGTCAGAAGCACATGTATATTAGTGCAGCAAACTCAGCTGTTTTGTTGGTCACATGATCCACTAATGCCTACATAGTAGACTGTTTAAATGCAATAGATACCTTTACCTTATTTGTAAACATGGGTGTAGTTCATTTCATGGGTAATTTACTGCCTTTTTCGTGATGTGTTTAGACTTAAAGGTCTAATAATATATAAACCTAAATGTTACCAGGGGTATTTTTGAAATGGGTATTTGGGTATTTTCAAAATGTAGTGTAGAATTTCTGCACATTAGTACAACTCCCATAAGCCTTGCCCCTGAAAGGTTGGTGTGTGAACACACTCACCAAAACAGGACTGGACACAAATGCAGAATTGTCCAAAAGTCCAATCCATACTCCAAAATCAGAATCCAGATACAGACAAAGGGTCAGTCGATCAGAAAACAGAATGTCACAGGCAGGGGCAAAATCGTAGTAAAAAAACCCCAGGTAGGTAAAAATAGAATAACAAAGGCCGAGTAAGTCAGCGAGGAAACCAAATTAGTGAAAAAACTGAACTAAATTCAGGGTTTAAAAGGGGGGAAGCAAAGACACAGGTGCACCTAATGAAAACATAATCAGGAACACAAAACAGGTAGAGAAAACACAATTAAAACTCAAGGGACTGGGAACAGGGGGGAAAGTGTTCGGTGTGGGTTTTGCCATTTAGGTGAGCACCACAGATTTTGGAAGACAAGTCTGAAATCTTGGCTAGGACTTATGTGTGGGCTTGATATCATATATAACACTATAATACCTACATATCTATCTATGCACAAAAATGAAACTATTCAAATAGCAGTTGGCCCTGTTTTTGATAGTTGTTTTAAACCTTGCATTGCCTTAACATGTCAATTCACAATATAACCACACACACATATTTATTTGCTCATAAAATGCCTTTCATGCATGTATTGTTATTGTCAATTTGCCTGGTGGAACGCCTTGCTTTAAAACCGAACGGGAGGAGAAAGATTATCGCCTCGTGTGTAAAAGCCTTTCACTATGCAAATGGAAATTGAAGATGCTTTCATGTGTTCTAAAGAGCACTTTCAACTCTGTAGCATGGATCAGTTATGTAGGCCTAGTATGAAGACTGGCTAGTTCTCCATATTTGTGATGAGAGGTGACAAAATCTGCGTGTTCTGCAGTATGTGTCGTGTTAGCACTACAAGCCGATGGTTAATAAGCCATTTTATTCTCAGTTCCCGACCATTATTACTATTTGTCACATTATTGTGTTTTGCTTTTTTTGACACGATTGTGATGAAAACTGCAAAAGAATACAGATAATGAGCAGCTACTATTCACTGTACTCTGTAAGTAATTAAACAACTATCAAGTACTACATGATTTGCAGGTCCAATTATCCTTAACAACCACCAAAAGATACAAAATGATGTTTTATTTTATTACACTTTAAAGACCAAACATACACTCCCTCCCCACTATAAAATTATATGCAGATACAGGTCAAGAGATTCAGTTTATGTTCACATCAAACATTGAAATGGGGCAAAAGTGTGATCTGTGTGACTTTATTCATGGCCTAGATGTTGACTGGTCTGATCTCCAGGAATTTACACACACAGCAGTCTCTATAGTTTACACAGAATGGTGCAAAAAACAAAAAACATCCTGTGGGTTAATGACCAGACTGATGTGAATTGGAAGTCTACAACAACTCAAAGAAGCATTTACGGGCATCAACAGCAGAAGTCCACAAAACACTTGGACAATTAGAGAAACTAACCTCAGCTTTTGTTAACCTGTGCCAATGATCGTCTAAGATTCTTGTTTTTGACTGGCATTAATAGTTCCTGATGTGGCCTTCTGCTGTTGAAGCCCATGCACCTCAGAATTTGCGTGGATGCTGAGATCACCATGGTTATAAAGTTAGAATTGCTCTATCCTTCCTGGCAGATCAAAACCAGTGTCCGTTTTTTCTCAACAAAGCATTTCCACCCACAGTCACCCACCCATGTTTTTCACACCATGTTGTGTCAACTCTAAAGACTGCTGCAGGAGATCTGCAGTTTCTGAAATCCTCAAAGAAGCCCATCTGGTACCACCAGCCATGGCACAGTGAAAGACAGAGATCGCACTTATTCCTAATGTGATGTCTGATGTGAAGCTCTTGACCTGCATCTGCATGATTTTTAGCATTGCACTGCTGCAGCATGTTAGGCTGATAAAATAACTGCCTGCATTGTGGACATGGATAACCTAATAAAGTGGACAGAGAGTCTATAACTGCATGCCAATTGAATTTGTTTCTCTTTAGACGAAGATAACTACAGTCAGGTATTTAAATATATGTGTGTAAAACGTTTGCATGTATACTGTTGGGCAGGGGCAAAAGAGGTAAATGCCAGCGGGAAGACATTCACAGTCAAGAGCTCAGTGCAGCTGCAGGTGGACAGGAATGACGACGGTGTGGCCTACACATGTAAAGTGGTCCACGAGGCACTGCGATCTGTCCCACAGCAAACAACTGAGGTGCTGGAAGTGCACTGTAAGTCCTGTCCTTAAATAAATCTGCATCTTTTTTTAGCTTTTATTTCCATATTATGTTTTTTCCCCTCTAGTATGTGAATTTTTATTACTCAAGAGATTTTTCACTAGCTTTCTAATTAGTTTTAATTTTCTAATATTTGTTTCTTTTTATGGAATATATTTTTTTTATTTTACTTTTCTTTTTTTTATTGGAATAGTGTTTATCCATTTTATAAATATGTTCTCTTACTATAATTTAAGGTTTCTAAGTACAGACCCCAGGAAGGGACATAGAGAGGGGGGAGGGGAACTTTTACAAGATCTTAATTTCAATTTCAATGATTAGCCATAACATTAAAGCTTTGACCTGCCGAGTTATGGACTCCACCAAGACCTCTTAGGGTGTGCTGTGGCATCTGGCACCAAGACATTAGCAACAGATCCTACTCTGGATCTTCTGTGGAATTGGACAACATCACTGAGCCTTGAAAAACAGCCACTGATCCTGTCACTGGTTCAGCAGCTGTCCTTCCTTGAACCATTTTGATAGGTACTAACCACTGTATACTGGGAACACCCCACAAGCTGTTTTGGAGATTCTCTGACCCAGTTGTCTTTGATTTTATAAGTGTATCTGTATCATCATATCATGATTATTTTATGTGTCCCACACCTCATAAAGCCTTCAGCAATGTTCCACAAATCAGCACCCCCGTATCACATGTTGGCTTCCAACCCTGAAGAGTAAAGCCCAGCCCAAGCTTCTTCTGAACAGTATGATACCCTCCAATCTTAACTTTTCTAAATGCTACTCATGCAGCGTAACACTCTTAGAGGAAAATCTTCCACATACATGAACTCACAGGTACCCATGACTGTTCCTGTGACAGTGAAGAGAGTATGTCATCAGTTCCACCCAGAGAGCATGGCCAATTTTTGCTCCCTTGACTCCCAACCATGGATGTGTGCAACATTATCAGGATTCAAAATCATAATCACCTGACAATAAGGTGAAAGCTTTTCTGTTGCCCCCTCAGGAGCAGCTGAGTCGTGCTGATAATTTATAGATTGGAGGAAAGGACAGGAGAAAATGTATTAGTCACCGCCATCAGAAACACTATCAATGGGATTAAAGCAATATTTTTAGAAAAATCCATTTTCTGTCATGAGTAGGTATATAAAAGATTTTTAAACAGATTGGAGTTCCCAAAATTGGCGGGTATAAATTCATTCTCTCTGGAGGTATGGGTCATTTCTGTGAGTCACTCTGGATAAGGCTGTCTGCTAAAGCTGTAAAATTGTAATAGTGCTAGGAACATGTCTCCGGCATGAATCACACCAGCTTATAAATTCATACAAGTTCCACACCGCTGAAGAGGACGGGTTTTGTTCTGTTTGTTTTGTTTAGCCAGCTTGTACAAATTTGTTTGTTCTTTTTCAAAGCTAGTGTTCCCTTTGAAAATTCACTCCCGAATTAGCATTACAACCTTGTTTCCCTGCTCCTTCTGTAGATTCATGTATCGTTCTGTCCAGAGCACAATCAGTATGTTCGTATGATTTTCTATCTATCTATATACACTGTATAGCCATAACTTAAATAAAACCTAAAAAAAACTGACAGGTGAAGTGAATAACATTGATTATCTTGTTACACCTGGCACCTGGCAAGGGGTGGGATTCATTAGGCAACAAGTGCAGTTTTCAAATTTGATGTGTTAGAAGCATGAAAAATGGGCAAGTGCAAGGATCTCAATGACTTTGACAAGAGCCAGATTGTGATGGCTAGATAAATTGTGTTCCCAGTATACAGTGGTTAATAACAATCAAATATGGTCCAACTGGTGAACTAGCATCAGGGTCCTGGGTGACCAAGGCAGGTGGCATTAATGTAATGGGTTAATGGGTTATATTGGTGTGTGTATA
>JAOVVF010000008.1:5534417-5565754 GCA_028565595.1 Duopalatinus emarginatus
TACTGCTGCCACTACTATTACTACTACTACTACTACTACTACTACTACCACTACATTACTGCTGCCACTACTACTACTACTACTACCACTACATTACTGCTGCCACTACTACTACTACTACTACCACTACATTACTGCTGCTTCTACTACTACTACTACTACCACTACATTACTGCTGCCACTACTACTACTACTACTACTATTACCACTACATTACTGCTGCCACTACTATTACTACTACTACTACTACTACTACTACTACCACTACATTACTGCTGCCACTACTACTACTACTACTACCACTACATTACTGCTGCCACTACTATTACTACTACTACTACTACTACTACTACTACTACTACCACTACATTACTGCTGCCACTACTACTACTACTACTACCACTACATTACTGCTGCCACTACTACTACTACTACTATTACCACTACATTACTGCTGCCACTACTATTACTACTACTACTACTACTACTACTACTACTACTACTACTACTACCACTGCATTACTGCTGCCATTATTACTACTACAGTACTGCTGCCACTACTACTACTATTACCACTGTATTACTGCTGCCACTATTACTACTACATTACTGCTGCCACTACTACTACTGCTACTACTACTACTACTACTACATTTCTGCTGCCACTACTACTACTACTACTACTACATTACTGCTGCCACTACTACTACTACTACTTTAGTACTAACACTACTACCTCTACTACTAGCACTACTTCTACATTGCTATTACTACACTACAACTATTACTCTGTTGACTGTGCTTGCATGTGGTTTGGACTTCTTCTGCTATCATATTAGCTGTGGAATATCTCCACAGTTTGCTGTTTAGTTTCTTTACAGTCCTATGGTTTAACATGTATAATACCATAGTAAACATATGAGGTTTGATGAATGTTTTAAAAAATAAATTATTTTGTATCTGATTTCATAATTTGCCCTTCATTATACAGTGTTATACATTCTTATTTAATTTGCAATTTTAATTTAATTTAATTTACAATTTAAACACTTCTGTTGTGCATATATGTTCCATTTCTATGTTGCAGTTTTGCTTTTGTTTTGTTTTCTTGTGTTCATGTCCATGCCCTTCCCTGCTTATTTGTTTGCATGGTGTGTTCCATTGAGCAGATGCCCCCACTACACCCTCTCCATCCACAACTCCTCCCCTTGTAGCCATGCTCCCAGACACCACAGATCCATTAGGCTTCAAGCACTCCGACTCTGCAGGCACCGGTCAGAGAGGTACAGTAACCCCACCACCCTTCCTCCACTTCCTCTTTCTCACACACACCCCCGTCTCTGATTCTTCTAACTCCCGCAAGTCCCATGTCATCTTTTCAGCATCTGATGTCTGTTAATTCCCTTTTGTTACATGTTTGTGCTAACCAGCATTTTGCTTTCAACTTGGTATTCATTGCCTCTGTTTTTTCTGTTCTGTGGATTTCTGTGCTGACATTCAGCTCTCGTGAACAACAGATATGGAATAAGATTAACATATATTAGTAATATTTTAATATTGATATCAAGAATAACGTATACATAATGAAATGGAATGCAAGCGACAGCCAAAGCAAAGATTTGGCAAAACTTCACAACACTGTATTGAAATTACTATGGAGCTTCTCACTTAGTTAACTGTGCTTTATTCTCAGCCTTGCTTCTCAGTGCCACCCTCCAATCAAGTAAGGAAAGTATGCAAGAAAAGTAGAAAGTATGGTACCAGATATGAAGCAATTATTTTTATTGTTGGTAAAATTTATAGCGTTTACAATGTAGGCTTATGTCACAAGCTACAACAACAATACAGTGTATCAGAGTATATTTACGTCTCCTATCTTCCAGATTTTTTCAGTTATATGTTAAGATATAGCTAATCCTAACCCTGTATATCCTTAAATATGGTGGATAATTAGTTTAATTAATAAACTATTCATTTAAAGGTCACAGTTAGTGTACTGTAGGATAGAGAAATCCATGAGATATCAGTGAGCGTCTTGGAAAGCACTGTAGGCTTTATACTACATACAGGACACAGCCTAAAAAAGTTAAGCTGGAACTCATAGGAGGGAGACCTCTACTGGCAGGGTGGTGGAACATCACAGGCCGCGGTGACACCTATTCTCACACTAATGAAAAAAAGCCTCTCACAACCAACCCCTTTGGCTTCTATCTTCTCTGGTATGTAGCAATACTTGTATCATTGTGTAAAAAACAAATCCCAAACCCAATGGTGTCTTATTATTTTGTGTTGTACTATTTTAAGCCTGCTATATATAGATTTCTGAGACATAGACGTTACATGTTTTCCCTTTGGCCTTTGCCTGAGGTCATTTTGAAAGGCTTCCTATTTATTAAGTTGCACAAGAGACACAGAGCAGCCGACAGAATGGCATCCGACTAACCCTGAAACTCAATCGGTTTGGCAGCTGGTTTGCATCAGACTCTGGGCACACACTGATAGAAATTACTTTCGGCAACTGATATTGCATCATTTAGCACTAAACTCTCTCTCTCTCACTCTCTCTGGCGTTATCATGTTAAGCAGAGGTCCTTTGTACTTAAAGAAAATTGTTCTCAGGCATGTTATGCCATTTGAGCTATTTCGTTCAGTCTACCAGTCTCTAGCCCGCATAGCCAAGCAGCCCTCTACAGCTGCTGTACCATAAAAGGTCTAGAGTGTTAACTGCACTTATTTCCCTCGGTGCATTAGCCGCCCATCTCAGCGTCTGCGATCAATGGTGGGATTTCAGCAGCGGGCAGTCGGGCTTAATGAGCATAATAACTCTTCCGCACAGAAGCGCCGGGCCCAAACGATGTCATCAGAGCAGCTCTCATCCGCGTTAAATCTGCCAAATGCATTTTTATGGCTTGCAAATTAGCTGTGACCTTATGAAGCTGAAAGGTTGAATAAAGTTCTTGGGTTTCACGGAATTTTTTAAATATTTACAGCTCACTTTTCATAATCAGTGCATGTCTGCCCTATCTCACACCCCCACGCCGTTATCATCCCACTGAGGCACTTTCACAGACATAGTGATTGGTCATGCCTTTTGTCTCAGGGTGGGCAGAAGAGAAAGTGCAAATCCATCTCATTCAGAGAGAGCAGGCTTCGGGTTCATTAGCCTGAGACATAATAGGACAGAAAATATGGGTGGAAAACAAAACACAACCTAAAAGCTGTGTAATTGCAACCAAACTTTATTTCAAGTTGTCAAATTGGATGCTAGTTTTTCCCCATGTGTGTTTTTTTTTACTGGATGATATAGTTGCAAAGGAAGAAGTTATGAAACTGCAGTACTAGTATTTTCAGTTGTTTTTGTCTGTGCAACAGCCAATTCTGTCCTTATAGAAGGTTTTAATAACTGGATTTATACCCTTTGTTAACCTTGTCACCCCACCATTCTGCTGGAAAATAAAGTCCCAGTTGTCTTTAAACCATTGTTGGTTTAGATTTTAGGTTAAAAGCATGCAGCTTGTTTCATGTGAACCTGCAGACTAGACAGCCTCAGTGTCATCAGACTGCCGTGTACATTGGCACTTAGTTGGGTTCGAGTCTCGCTCTGGTCTCTGTCTGTGAGGAGTCTGGTGTGGTGTGAGTGAATGGGTGTGTGTTTGTATGTGGTACCTTGTGATGGATTGGCATTCTGCCTTGCACCTAGTGATTTTGAGTAGGCTCCAGAAAAACAGCGACCCTGATGGGCTAAGCGGATAAGGTGTAATGACTGACTGTCTGACTGGTCGACTTACATTGAGACATGTCATGGCTAATATCTACTAAAAGTGGTCCAAGGAAGGACAGCCAGTAAACCACTGATGTACATGGGAGGCTAGGCGATTCCACCTGGTCTGTTCCTATTGAATATCCACACAAAAACCTGCCACAGATACCTTAGTGCCAGGTACCACCTTCAGAGGTCTTGAGGAGGTCAAGCCTCAACAGGTCAGAGCTGTTTTGGCAGATGGCGTTAATGTTATGGCTGAAGTATTTAAAGGATTTTTAAAATATTTATGCATATAGGGGTTTTACTTCTGTTTGCTCTTAACAAATTTGCCAGTCATAAGTATAAAATAAAAAAAAATGTTTTGAAGTCAGGGGACTCCTAGTGAACTGCTCTAGATTTTTATGTGCACTGGGGCTAATTTATTCTAACACACTTGTTTGACAAATGAAAAACATCTCTTCAGTAGTGACTGAGCCACATCTGAAATACAGTAGTGGGTAGTAAATATGAACTGGGTAAATGATTTCCCAGTTATTGATTTTTTGAACTTTTTGTACACTTAGCAAACGTTGTCCAATCATAGCACACATGACATGATGGAACTACAGAACCTCCGACTATACAGAGGTGTCGTTTATCTTTTTAATAGCAAGTACACAATTTGATGTGTATCAATTTGTCACTATTTTATATTTGTCTTTCAGTGAAATGCAGAAAAACTGATACACCAGTCTAATACTTGGTAGGTCCCTCTCAGGCCATAGACTTCATGGGCTTGCAGAAATATTCTGTATGCAATGAAAACTGTACTTTCTGCAGAACCGTCCACAATTCTGTTGTATTTTGAGGTGTAGGATTTCTGTGTTTCACAGCACGTTGCATAACAGATATGTTCGATAATGTTGAGATCTGGTGACATACCGTTCACCTGAGACATTTCTAAACATACCCTGGGTCTCATGCTAAACAAACCTCATTTCATTATGAAGTCACCACCAATCTGTTCCATTTTTTTCGGTCTATGCCAGTTTTTCTGGCACTTGTAGTGTATGCATACTAGTCCACATATAAGTCAACCCTAGAGTGAAGTCGGCCTTCCACTCAATATGGTGAGCCATCATACACACAAACACACACAAACATCCACACACACACATACAAACGTGGTGGATTCAGAGCATATCCCAGGAATACACCTTGTTAAGTGCATTGCAAGATACTGTACACATACATATGCACACCTAGAGGCAATTTATCATAGACCTACCAAAAACTACTGAGATGTTTTTTTTTTGCAAGATGAGAGGAAACCAGAGAAAACCCACACAGACCAAAGGAGAACATCTGCGAAGACATTAACCCAAGTTCTAGATCAAAGCGGAGACCTGGGGATAAAACTGCTGTGTCACCCTCCTGTCCGTGTCTTATTAAGAAATGCAAAAATGAAAGGCTGTGCTAGAAGCAGCCTCATCAAAGTGACTTCAAACTGACAGGAGGAATTGTGTTGGTTTTGTGATTCAGGTGCGATAATGTTGGGCTCGCCTGATTAAATCAAACACACGGTCAATGTTCCTTCTCCAAATAAGGCTGAACCATATGCATCTTCATGCGCTGAGTAGATATTTAGCGAGCACACAGCACGCATTCTCAACAGGGGTGTAATGGGCTGACAACAGCAGGCTGGACGCGCCCTTGTTCGTGGGCTCTGCTCCCAGTGAGACACAAACAAATGAGGAATCATCCAAGCGCCATTTGCAAGTTCAAGCGTTTTGTTCCTCGGTGGCTGGCAGAATGGCTCACCTTGGAGAGCTTTGCTCATCCAATTAGGACTCTACATGGTGCCTTGTCCTCCTTTTCTCTACTATCTCTAGAGCTCAGGTGAGTGTTATACATATGCATGCAAGTGCTCTGGGGTCCTTTATTAAGGTCCTGTGCTGACTGGTCAGTAGGAAGACCAGGTCTTGGCATGCTGTCTGCGGCTTAAACACAACCAGATTTAAATTCACTCTGTGGATTTGGGTGCTTTCTCAGAGAGAACAGACTTCCTAAAGAAAATAAGAGAGGTCAATTAAGTCAGAGTACACCTTTGAAAGTGTAATGCTTTTATTCTCAATTAGGAATTAGGGATTTTTAGCCGCCTATTGATTCAGCACAGTTTTCTACTGTTCCTGACAGAAGGGCAGAATAAAGTGGCACAGCAGGGAGAAAACGATCCCTCTGAGGTTCCACGAAAGGACAATGCGAAAAAACTAGCTTTGTTTTAAAATATGTAAGGCAAAGTTGGCTGCCATGTCTCTCCAGGGAAGATTATTATAGAGACAGCCATACCATGTGCGATCCCTGCCCACTGTTCCAAACCGAGTGGAGCACAAGGGGAAATAAAATGTAATGCAAAGGTCTTTGCTAAATCCTGCAGTATAGTTACTTATGACCTACATTATTAACTCACATAGCTCTACGAATTATAGCCACAATTTAAAAAAAACCATAAATTATAGGGAAAAAAAGAAATCGTTAAAACTGCATCTAAAGAGAAATTAGGACTAATAGTCCATCCATCCATTGTGTTTTAATAACAGGAGTCACGTTAAGTAATTCAATAGAAATGAACCCTACATTTTCAACCCTAATTTATGTTTACGTATTTGGCAGATGCTCTTATCCAGAGCGACTTACAAGGTTACTGGTATTACAGGCAGGCCAACGTAGTGTTAGGAGTCTTGCCTAAGGACCCTTATTGGTGCAGCACAGACCGGCTGCCCAGACCAGGAATCGAACCCGGTTCTCTGACATGGCAGCCAACAATGTTACCACTGTACCACACCAACCACTAATTTTGTCAGGCCATCATCTTTTTCAGGATTTGACAGTGATTTTATTTTGAAACTGATGCTATCATGTTTTTTAGGACCCTTACAGTCTTAGTGTTCTAATTACCAGCATCTACCACTTTGTCAGAAATTGAGATAGACACTTCAGTAACATAGTTGAGCGTGTAGACTGATACAGTCCATCACTGACAGACATGTCTAGTGATTACACTCGATAAAACGCCCCTAGACTTGGATCATAAAGATACCACTCAGTGTTTGGCAGTTAGATTTGGCATGTTCTTGTTCTTATAGAGGTGAACTTATTCTAACTCTCTTCAGACAACGCATGATTCTTAACCCAAATTAAGGACCGTAATCTATTATGAATACCTAATTAAACCACCCCGGGAGCAGCATGGTCCCTGATGCATGCATTCATTTAAAATCCATGTTTGATATTCTCTGACATGTAAATCACTCTGCTGACAAGCACTACTTTATTTTTCTCTATGTTCATGTATGTCTGCCTTTCTTTTTGTTTTGGGGGATGAATGACGAGTGTATGATCTCGGATTCTTCAGATGTTAAATCCCTCTGATGACTCATGTGTGAGTGTGCTGGAATACAAATAACATCCCCTAGGCATCTTCTAGCCCAGTCATACTACTTCACATTAAATATAGACTGTCAAATCTCCCCCCACAAAAGCTGTAATATTTTATTAAATGGACACATCTGTTCATTTCTTCTGCCATCTTTTGCTTTTTCTGAATCTACTGCTGTGTGCTTATTTATTTTAGCTTTTATTGGTTACTTTAATGAAGCACTGCTTGCTTATTTTCACCAGGCAAGGTATATGGGGGAGCATTTAAATTTAGACTGTTTAGTAATAATTCTGTACTGTATGTTACATAATTACAAATACATTACAAATCCTATTTGAAAGCTAGATAGATGGTTAATAGATGGATGGATGGATGGATGGATGGACGGATCGATGAATGGATGGATGGATGGATGGATGGATGGATGGATGGATGGATAGATAGATAGATAGATAGATAGATAGATAGATAGATAGATAGATAGATCATTTTATTAATCCCAGAACAAGGCACATTAATAAGTTGTACTGCATCAAGTGCTATTTTCTAAACTGCCAGACAATGAGGTTGGAAGCCATATTATTAAATAAAATCTAATTTGTTAACATTATATTAGGACTGTTCATGGAGCATTACAGTGGAAATATATTGTACTATATTATACTATACTATACTTCACTATACTATACCGGACTATCCTTGCTATGCTATGCTACTAATATATCATATTAGGTATCTATTTAAATGCTTATCTTTTTATTCTTATAATCATCATCAATCATTGAGATCACTGAACATTGTATTAGTCTTTATTTTATTTATCACCTTAAAATTGTCTCTTGCTTTTATGTTACATCATATTTCATCTGTCTTGAAAAAAAACGTATTTGTTCCTTCAGTCTGTATTTTAAGGTGTTTACAAGGAGTGCTCTATTTTTTGTTTTATTTTCCTATCTCGGACACGTCTTCTGAAGAAACGTGTGGTACAGCGGTAACATCATTGGCTCCCATGTGCGAGACCTGGGTTCGATTCCTGGTCTGGACAACCAGTCTGTGCTACACCAATAAGGGTCCTTGGGCAAGACTCCTAACACTACATTGGCCTCCTGTAATAGCAGTAACCTTGTAAGTCGCTCTGGATAAGAGCGTCTGCCAAATGCCATAAATGTAAATGTAAATCTGTGGCAATTCACACAGGTTGCCTGCATAATCTGTGTGGAGAACCCAAAACTGCAAGCACATGCTTAATATATGCAAAATTCTAAATGCTGTACGAGTGGTCATTTTCTAAAACTAAGTATAAGAGCATGTCACTAGATACAGCAGGCTGTAGTCAATCCCTGTGGCTCTGTCTCATAACCTGGTGATCTTTCTACATAAGCAACATTTTATGTCATTCTGTCTACGCTGCTGAGTAGAATGCTCAATTCTTACATGCCTTTAATTACCTGCCTACTGAGATACCTGATTCTGACTGCTTATTCCCATTTACTGTTTATAGCCCATTGGTTCGAATGGCCTGAGGCTAACTCTGTTAGCTTAGTAAGCGAGACACTGTAATTAGAGCATCTCAGTAATAAGCTTTCTAAAGTTCAATGTCACTTAGAATCCTCTCTACTTAGACAGCTGACTAGTTAGGCAGTGGGCAGTAAGGCGGATCACTAGGTTTTGAGGCAGATCCGTTAACTCAGACTGCTGTACTGTTGGGTTTATGTCTATAGAGAGAGGCTTAAAATCCAGTGTTAAATTAAATAATAATTAAATCCAGATGAGCTTATTAACTAATAAGTTGGTCGTTCCATTGCAGGGCTTTTGTCAGTTAGTTAATTTGTTTAGTCTCTGACGTCATCATATAACATCTAGACGGAAGACTCAAAGCAAAATAATCCTGCTTACCTAGTGATTAGTCCGTGTGCACATATTTCATATAGGCCACAACAGATCCGTCATGACTGTTGGATTTCACTTTGACTTTTGCATTGACTTTTCAACAGAGATAAGGTGGTGTTTTGACTACACGCAGCCAACCGTGTTCTTCTATGCCCTTATATCGAGTAACACATCACTGGTCACCTGAGAGTTTATAGACGAGCATGTGTTCATCAGAGGGAGGATGGGAGTGTCCCGTTCTGCATGTTAATAAGAGTTTTATTGTGCTCAGTAGCTGAAGCTCTGCGGCTCAGCACTTTTCTCATCAGAAACACTCGATAGCTCACCTAAGGAAAGAAGATCAGCCCAGGGTCTCTCTCTCTCACACACACATTGTTTATTCATGTGTATACGTTCCTAACTGCAGCATTCATCTGAACACATCACAGATGCAGCGGTAATCCTGGACGACTGCACGCGTAATCCTAGATAGCACAATCCTTCCTCTTCAGGTGCTGAATTACAATGTGGCATAAATATTCAACTTAACCTTGAACTCTCCCTGAGAGTAAGATGGTGGCTCAGGGTCTCACCACTCTAATGTTTTGGTTCACATCAGGATATTTGTGTCTTCACACTAAAAAAAGAAAGCTCCCAAATGTCCTGCCAGGTATTTACTATCAGAACAGTTTAAATTCATTCGCCTTATAAAAGTCATGGAGACAAAGCGGCCTGGATCCTGGTAGCAAGGTCAAGGTTTTAGACACAGGATAAATTATAATGGGAAAAAACCTGCATGTTATGTATAAAATTGAAGCCCAAGTGCACCGTTTATATGCAAAGTCTCCGTCTTCTCATTATACAGCCTTTTCAATGTACTGAAGTCTAGGCAATTAGCAGTGGGGTTTCTTTCAAAACCACTTAGACCACTAGAATCACTGCTAGGTGTGGTGGCCAGATGCTAGGTCTATGGTTTTCCTGCAGAATTACAACAAAAGAAGCCTTTTTTTTGCCACATATACCTTACAACACAGTTTCCACATATCCTAGCTTGTTGGGGTGAGAACACAGGGTCAGCCATGAAACAGCAGTCCTGGAGAGGGTTAAGGGTCTGACAGCGTTAGCATGGAGGTGATGGGGCTTCAACCCCTGACCTTCTGATTAATAACCCAGCTCTTACAGTTGCTTTAACTGAAGCACTACCACCATAATATACAGGCATGGGCATGGGTTTTAGGGTTTGGGATTACCTGTTTTATTCATTGAACCTGCATGTATAATTTAGTCCCAAGTTTTTTTATGGTTGAGCATTTCCACCATTTGTGGAATAAAAGTGAACTACTTACTGATTACTGTGCTTACACACAGTAACTTGACCTATGCATTTAACCCATAAGTGCAGTGATACACACGCATACACACTAGTAAACACAGACACTAGCAGGCAGAGAGAACACGTGCCTGGACCAGTGGGCAACCCTATCCATAGTGCCCAGCATTGTGGTGCCTTGCTCCAGGGCACTTCAAGTCATGTAACAAGGCTGGTTCCTTAACGAGAAGCCCCCTGCTGCCCCTAGCAGTTCACATGGAGCACATGTAGTGGGTGGTAATTAGTGCAAGTTGCATAATGAGCTACAGCTTCAGGAAATTAAACAACTAGCCCACTATGTTAAATGCATGAATAGGAAGGGGGAATTTACATATGGTAGGCCATAGTTAAACCATTATTAATCATACATTATTTAACAATAATATGTTCAGGAGGAAGAAGAATGCATCTCTCTGGATCGTTCTCACACCTAAGCCCACCACAGCTGTCAAAAAGATCGCTGATTGGTTTAACCGGTTAGACACATGTGGCCAGGCGCAGAGGTGGAGATTCATATATTAAACTAGCACATTTCCTGCTTTAACAGCCAATTCCCCTAAACAGAGCAGAACATAATGAAATGCCCTGCGTTGGCCATATCAATCTGCCTGGCTGTAGAAATTACTTTTCATATCGTTATCATCTGCTGGGCTCCACAAAGAGTTTGCCGTGTCAATAGACTTGCCCCAGGAAGGCTCTCATCACTCTGGCCTCATTGGCTGCTGATATAAATAGAGCAAGCACTGAAGATATCCAATTATGACAACCCCGAAGCGCATGCATGAGGTGCCTGTCCCTATCCTCGTCACTACTGAGATATCGCTCTCAAGCACGGGGATGTGCGAATGACTTTAACGCAGGCGTAAGTGCCCTTGAGATGGATGTCATCTGATACGACAAAGTGGGTATGCTAAATCTGGACGGCTTTATCTGTAGGTAAACAAGGAGGACATGCAGACTATAGACACTATTTTCCAGAGGAAGAGCCAATAATGCCAGAACCATCCATAGCTTGGAGTTCAAGGAAGTTTGGCTAGGCTGTCTGTAGGGAGGTAGGATGTTACTCTCCCCTGTCAATCAGAGTTATAGAAGGGATTTTTTTTTTTTTTTTGCAAGTGCTCTATTGAGATAAGGATTAGTGAGCCTGGTTGAGTCTCATAATGTCTCAGTGGGTTGCCGCAATCACATCTTAATGTAAAGCTGCTTTGTGACAGTGTGCTACTGTGACCTACTGTGCTTGCACACAGAGGAATTTGACCTCATTTAACCCATACATGCAGTGAATACACTACACTAGGGTAGTAAACAAACTTGTCCGGAGCAGTGGGTAGCCACTAGCCAGCGGTTGGGGGTTTTGTTGCGTTGCTTAAGGGCACTTCAGTCATGTCTTGATGGTACAGGGGGTGTTTTGTTGGACCGGCAACCTTTCCAGCACAGGCCCGGTTCCCTAACCTTGAGCCATGGTTCTCCCTGTTAACACACTACAATATTAAAATTGAAATGAATTGAACTGAGAGTGACTCTAGCCAGTCATGGATGTCTGTGGAAATGAAGAAGAGGGCTGCTTTACATCTCAGAGGAAACACGTTAGCCTTTACTCATTTGGCACAAATTGGTAAATGACCAAATTAGGAGGAAAATGGGATTTAAAAGGAGAGAGACTGCAAGAGAGAAAGAGCAAGACTAATGTAATACAGCTACATCTTTGGATTTTATTCTTAATAACTCCCTACTGTGATAATAACTCCCATTTATAACCAGCCTTCATTCCTCAGCGACACTATTGTTCATGGGCTGTTGAACTGATATTTTACACCTGTTTTATCCTGTGCACTGATAAAGACACACAGTAATGGATGCTTCTATGCTGGCTGAGAATATTACTAGTTTCTCTACACTTTGATTATGTATAGATACGGCGTAAAAATGGCTGTAAAATTTACATTGAGTGGAAACAGGATTGACAACGTGCTGACACAATATACAATATAAAATAAAAAAAACCCATATACAATAAAAACAACATGTAATTCAGCGGATTTACTCACTTGGTTGACATAAAAAAAAAAAAACATTTACAGTTAATAATTCGATTTCATTAACCATTGAGCCACCATATCTAACTCAGCTAACTTACACTAATTCAGCTATTTCTACCAATGAATTCATTAGCACTCGCAGACTGTATTAAATCAATACAAGCTATATGAGCTGGTTGCAGTGGCGCTGTGTGTGGCCCTGTTAAATAGAGGTGCAAAGGTTCATGTGTTCAAGTCCCAGTACTACCAGCTGCTATGTTAGTTGGCTTTTTAACAAACAACTGTCGCTGAGATGAATCCAACCTTAATTGTAAGTTGCTTTATTTATATATAAAAAAGCATTATGTATTATGTTTTATGTATATGTAATTTGTACAATGCAATATATTAGAGTAATAAAATGTTACTCTATGTAAATAGGAAATTTTTGCAGCACTTTTGCAACCCTGTTACAGACAAAATTACTGTAAATCATTATAATTATTATTAATATTATTATTGTTATTATTATTATGTCTACCACAATGCCATTATCAGCATAGTTTTCATTTGTGTGCGTTTCAAATTAAAAATAACGCTTAACCGAATTAAATAAAGGAATAAAATAATTGTAGCAGTCCCTCTGGTAATGACTGATACCCTGACAACACTTTATTAGGAACACCTGGACATTTACTCATTCATACAATTATCTAATCAGAAATGTGGCAGCAGAACACCACATAAAATAATCCAGATATGGACCAGCAGCTTTGGGTAATGTTCATGTCAACCTTCAGAATGGGGTAAAAATGTGACCTCAGTGATACTGACTGTGGCATGATTGTTGGTAACAGATGGGCTGGTTTTACTACTTTTCATTTCTAGAACTCCTGATCTCCTGGGACTTTCACACACAGCAGTCTCTAAAATTTACTTAGAATGGTGCAATGAAGAAAAATATATCCAGTAGCAGCTCTGTGGATGGAAACAGCAGCTCTGTGGACGGAGAATGGCCCGACTGGTTTAAGCTGACCGAAAAGTAACTCAGATAACCACGGTGTACAACTGTGTTGAGCGAAAAAGCATTTTCAAATTCTTGGACTAGAACCTCAGAAGGCTACATCATGCTCCATTCCTGTCAGCCAAGAACAGAAATCTGAGACTGCAGTGGGCACAGACTTACCAAACCTGGACAGAAGACTGGAAAAATGTAGCCTGGTTGATGAATCTTAATTACTGCTGAGGCAGACAGAAGGTTGGGTCAGAATTTGGTACTAACATTCTAAATCCATGGATTCATCCTGCCTAGGGTCAACAGTCCTGGATAGTGGAGGTTGTGTAATTTTGTGAGAAATGTTTCTTTGGCACACTTTGGGCCTGTTAATACAAATCAATTGTTTGAATTCCAGATTTGGGTATTGTTTCTAACAGTGTGCATCCCGCCATGGCCAGAATTCATCATCTTCTAATGACTACTTACAGCATGATAGCACACCATGTCATGGGGCAGCCATGGTTAGAGAACCGTTCTCGTTGACCGGAAAGTCACAGGTTCGATTCCTGAACAGCAATCATATTAACATAGACCAGGTAAAAAAAATTCTGATATATTGTGGAATCCATGCTGTGAAGAACTGAGGCTGTGTTGAGAGTAAATGTAGGCCCTACCTAGTATTAGTATAGTGTTCCTAATAAAGTGCTCAGTGAGTGTGACAAAGGTGTTGGAGGATTGTGTGTAATGTCACTTTATTTCCTAGAAATGTGCATGTGAGTAGAGATGTGAAGAGCTAATATATGTCTATCTAAGCAAATTGATCTGTATTACACAAAGAGCATTCCATCTGAGTTACATGACACTGACAATATTCTTTTAGTTCTGTATAGAGGCTTTCATTAAGGCATGAAGTGTATTCAGCCCGTCAATTTATACAGTAGGTCTTGCTCTGCTTTATAATTATCCATGTCACCTGGTTAGAGCTCTGTCTGACTATGTACTAGTTCTATCACAGTCAGGTGACCTTGAACCTGTTAAATGTTATTATTCTTGTGCTTTCTGTTAGTTTGCTCATCTGCTAAAGGACTACAACACACAGGCGAGTGTTGGAGTGCTGGAGTGCTGGTCTTTTCATTTATCATAGCTTCAAATCCAAATCCTACTTTTAGATCACAGCATAAGCTAAGTGAGACTGAAGACACGCAATGCAGCGGCTTTCAGTAGAATAAATAACATTTAGTTTATTCTGTGTCTGTGGATAAGAAAGTATCTCTTTTTATTCTCCTACTTAAATATTCATGCATGTATTTCAGTACTCATGTTTGTAAGCTTAGAACTTTCATCCTCTGGGATTTTAAATAATTCTTTTTTTTTTTTTTTAGTTAGATGTGTTTCTATTTCTAAAAAAGCTTCTTTCTTTCTCTCTCTCTCTCAGATCCTAATGCTTTGGGACAACAGGGTCCAGATCATGCTCTGATTGGTGGAGTAGTGGCTGTTGTTGTCTTTGTCACCCTGTGCTTAATCATCGTACTGGGCCGATATCTGGCACGGCATAAAGGTAAAGTTTCTCAAAGAAATGGGTTCACCCTATTATCCAGAGATTTGCAAGTGGGAGTCAGGGTTATGCTACACCTATGTGTAGCCAGAAGTCCAGAGAGCAGAATTGGCTGTGCTCTCGGGGAGGGAGGAGTAGCATACTGTCTCTCCCCTGTGAATCACAGCGATGCTAGACAATCATGGAAGTCTGTGAGCTCATGCACACAGGGAGCACCCCTGAAAAGATCCAGTGGCTGGCTGCATGTGTCTCGGAGTAGGCATGTGATTGCCTCCCTGGTTGGAAGCAGTCATATGATAGGGGAGAGAAGACTGATTGGATATGTCTAAATTACGGGAAAGCCACCAAGCCTTAAAATGCAAATTTCATTAGAAAAATATACTATATAGCCAAAGGTTTGCAGACACTTGACTTTCATTTGAACTTGTTCCTACAAAGACACAAGCACACACTTACATAGGCTAGTTATGTATGCTGTACCTGTTCCAGCATGGCAATGCACAAGTTCACAAAGTGAGGTCTGTGAAGACATGGTTTGCTGAGGCTGTAGTTGAAGAATTTGTGTTGTCATCATAGAGCCGTGACCTCAACCCCACTAAGACATCTAGGATGAATTGGATGCTGGATGCTGCCCTCTTATGTTCTTGTGGCTGAGTATACACAAATCCCCAAAGGCACACTCCAAATTCTAGTGGAAAACCTTTCCAGAAGAGTGGAGGTTCTAATAACAGCAATCTGGCATGTTCAAGAGGCACATATGGGTGTAATGGTCAGCCGTCCACAAACTTTTGGCTATATAGTGCATGATGCATGATGCACTGATTTTTTCATTAGTGAAAATATATGTCAAAAGATGGGTAGATCATTAAATTAGTTTAATTTAACAATGCCGTTTTTACTGGGACAGGCACATATTTGACAAACGAGGCCAAAGGAGCGGACGATGCCCCTGATGCAGACACAGCCATTATCAACGCAGATGGTAACCACGCACACACAGAGGAAAAGAAGGAGTACTTCATTTAGACTGCACTCCATTTGTCCGTCTCTCTCCTACTCTCTCTTTTTGCTCTCTCTCTATTCTCCCTCTCGCTCTCTCTTGCTCTGGCTCTCATTCCCTGCTCCATGTAGGAAACTTGTCTGGCAGCAGCGGAAGTTGTCCTAGGTTCTTTATTTGCATCTGTGTTCTTTTTTTTTTTTTGTCCTGAATTTCACCTGCTACTTTTTTTCCAGACAATAGCTGCTGATGATCTTTGCCTTTTTTTAAAAAAAATATGCGCATTGTTTCTGTAAAAAAAAAAGTAAATCGTTGGCCAAATCACCTGAATCCAGCTCAATACTTCACTTTCTTTAAGTCCTCCACCATCACTTTCTCACAGTGCCTCAATATAATATACAAACATCCATCCAAGATTTTAGTCAATGCCTTCAGTTGGATTGAGTGTTTTAGGATTGGCTGCTTGCTTTTTTATCTTCAGCACTATTACATTCAAACGCAGTATCATCTCTATTGTATATATGTATTTTTCTTTCTTTTTACTCTTTATGGTTCATTCCAACACTGTTGTAATTTTTCTTCAATTTAAAAAATATACAGGAAATCATTTTCTTAAGAAACGTAGCCGATACCCGTTTTAACTTAAAAAAAAATGCTGATCAGTAATTAGTGTGTGTCCATCGTGTGAGTGAAGATTTACGCAGTCAGACTGATAGCTCGCACTTGTATTAACCAGTATTTGTACCTGAAATGTAGATATTGGCAACAAGCCTATATGATAGTTCAAGGGTCATGAAGCATCAACTGAATACTCCCATATTTTATACCATCAAAAAAAGTAGCTAGTATATAATAGAAGGTCAGGGGTTGTAGGCCAAGGACACACCAGACTTTGAGGAAGTTTCCATTTATTTTTCTATATCCATCAAGTTGCTGTGTGAAATTTCTATGTGATGTAATGTCTCTGGCTCATCTGTATATTCCTGCTCTGTCTCACTAAACCTACAGGATACTGTGGCTATGTTCACATTACAGACCTTTACCCATCTGGTTAGTAGGTGGTTAGTAGTCACATGTTAAAAATATATACATATATCAGGTGCATGATTCAGCAACACAAAACAATCCAGTCCTGCATTAAAAAAGATACTATAAAGTTCAGTCGGTCATTTTTTCTTATCCGCTTATCTGTCAAAGTCACAGTTTGTCAGGAACCCATTCGGAATCATTGGGCGCAAGGCAGGAATACCCCCTGGAGACTATAAAGGTGAAAAGGCAAAACATCCATAGCTGTAGATTTTACATTTACGGCATTTAGCAGACACTCTTATCCAGAGCCACTTACAAGTATTACAGGTAGGCCAATATAGTGTTAGGAGTCTTGCCCAAGGACCCTTATTGGTGTAGCACAGACTGGCTGCTCAGACCAGGAATTGAACCCAGGTCTCTCACATGGGAGCCAATGATGTTACCACTGTACCACACCAACCCCTGTAGATGATGCATAAATGCTGGTGCATAATATCTGACACTATGATTTCCCATTTGGATCAGGTAAAATCATCTTATACCTTTGAATTATCGATTCTGCATATCTGATTATACAGAAGATAGACAGATTAATTTTCTCTAAGAGCTTCTCTAACAATATGGCTATATATATATATATAGATAAAGATAAATAGACAATATATTAATGTACTATGGAATTGTACTATAGTAACATCTTATTCACAGGGACTCATATGACAGATGTTCCATATCGTGTCTAGTCAAATGAATTTTGAACTTTATTTGTCCCCATACAAGTGATTGGTTGTGTTTATTAATATCTGGAGCCACATGTGAATGTGGCATTATTAAATAGATCAGACTTTTAGGGACCATTTGATCTTATTTTATTCAGTTTGATTTTAGAGAATAAACAATTTAATAAGAACTTGTCAAGTGGATGTCAGAAATCAGAACGGATTTCTAAACATCACCGGTTTTAGCAACAGGGTACACAATTCTTATTAATAAGTATGCCTTTGATGAAATCTGTATAACGTGTAGCAGTCTCTCAGCAGTTGCTTTGCTGATTTATATTTATGTGAAAACTATCACTTTAAAGTGCTAATCAGATATCACTAGACACTCAACAAACTGTTAGCGGTGACACTTCAGTGGCATTGGATTGATAATTAGTGGATAGTGGACTGAAAAATAGATATGAATAGTGTTGCTGATTTTTGCATTTTTGCCACATATAGAAATCAGACTTGAGTCACATGTAGGCAGAAAATAATATTTTTTATATCCATACTGTAATGTGAACATAATACAGTAGGTACCCACTATCGCAGTTTACATCATTAACATCAAACTATAAATGATAATGACATAAACTACAGATGGCTGACAAATTTAAGGAAAAAGGCCACAACATGCCACCGGAACAGCTTCAGCATACCGTTAAATGGGATTGTAGATTGAAGTCCCTGGAACCCATCCATGCAGTGAAGCACACACACTAGGGGCCAGTAAAAACACTTGCCTGGAGCAGCCCCTATACATGGCACCTGGATAGCGGTTGGGGCTTAGGTGTCTAGGTTAAGGGCACCTCAGTCGTGCCCCCCCCCCCAAAAAAAATACAATAAATATATATATATATATAAAAATAAATAAATAAATTAATTAATTAATTAATAAAATTAATAAATAATAATAATAAGTCAACTACCACCCACCAAAGTATAAGAGCCAGTGTTTTCCTTTGATTTGTCACCCATCTGTAAGTGTTTCAGGCTCTCTATCTAAACCTTGTGACAATATAATATAATAATAACAATAAGCAGTTCCATGAAGGTGATTTATGCCAGTTGGTGTCAGCTTTTTCTCCTGTCCATCTGATGATTAGATTAAATGTAGAAGCACAAGACAGTTCAGACTCAAAGTCTTAAAGAGTGTGTTATGGCACAATGTGCCAAATTATGGCAGAATGTGACAACTAGGAAACGTCACTGAAATCAATCTGAACAATCTGAACCAGTGAACATGATGTAAAACATATATTACTATCAGTACATCTCATCAGACATTGACGAATGATTGCAGTGTTTTTTTGTTTTTTTCTTATTGTCTATGTCACTTTTTTTCCACATTCCTTCTTTTGGATTCCTGTAATTAATAGGGACCCTTGTTAATAAGGCTGTATATTACATCTGCTTAATGTAGTAAGTAGTGAAAATTGTTGTCAGACATTGGGATCCCACATATCAAGAAGTTTGTATATTAGCCAATTATTCAAATTAATTGAAATAATGCTTTTTTTTTATTGTTTGTTTGTTTGATTTTTGATCCACAGGGATTCTTAACAATCGCTCTGCGTCTTTTTTACACAGTTTGATTTCAGAATAAGGTGTATATACTGTACAAGTATTACATTTGGTATAAAAATATAACATTTTAATGTGATGATTTTATTTCAGATCTTATAGGAAGATCTGATCTTCATAGAAAATGACGAAAAACAACTTAGCTATGAAAACTGGAAATAGCAGTTTAAATAAACCTATGAGGACTGATCATAGATGCTGCAAATGAAGGTAGTGTTGGAAAGTGGAATATTTAGCACTTAATTCAATCCCTTAATGTATTCAGTCAGAGTGCATACTATAGTTAATGGACTTGAGGAGTTGATAGCTTACTGTCAGTTTCTTGTGTAGAAAGAGAATTATTAATGCTGGAGAAATGATAAAAGATAAAGCAGTAGAACTGATAAAATGGCTTCTATTGAATTCCTAGCATACAACAGACAGGCAGGCTCAAGTCGCATATTTTCAGTTTCATGCCTCACCCATATAAGCTTTTCAAACACACACACACAGAGACACAAAAACAGCCACATTCAATAACTGCATGACCTTATTGTACAGTGTCATGTAGTCGCAAACCAGACCAGCAGTCTCCAAACCAGGCTCTGGGGTAGTGTTGTGTAAAATGGGTCAGAGGAAGATGCCACACTGAGGTAGTGGCAAAAACATTTCATATGGCAAAAAGACACCCTTCATAAGAAGTGACAGAATTTGTTAATGAGCTTTGGGCAGTTCAGATGGTTTTAAAAGTTTAATAAGATTGTTTAGAACATAGGAGGTGATAACCTGTAGCTGAAGTGTTCATCCAGTTAAGAGAGGAGCAGGCTAAATAAACACACTATTGTTAAGAGTAGGCACTGTGTTCATCAGTAGACATTAAGATTTATCAGACCAGGCCAGATTACCCTACATAATGAACTCTATAGGCTGTTGTGTGTGAAAATCCCAGCAGATCAGCAGTTACAGAAATACTCAAACTACCAGTTGGGATCACATTTTTACCTGAAACTGCTGGCCTGTATATGCTTGATTTTATGCATTTCACTGCTGCCACACGTCTGATTAGATAACTGAATGAAGGAGTAGGTGTCCAGGTGTTCCTAATAAAGTGTTTGGTGATCGGTGACAAATTAAAGAAATAAAACAACCTATTAATGAGGTGTTGGGCCACCACAAAACCACTAGAACAGCTTCAGTGCACCATGGCATTGATTCTCTGGTCTTCTATTGGAGTTAGGAAACCATTTTTCCAAAAAAAATTGCCATCATATGCATGCTCTCGTGTCCGGTGGATAGGGGCATTGCCATCCTGGAAGAAACCAGTCCATCAGGATAGAATATCAGGACATCAGGACACCCCTGAAAACATGGGGTGGGAAGAGTCAGGTATTTCCTGGAGAAACCAGTCCAGACTGACTTCTATATCAGGAAAGAAGCACAGATGTTACTGTCATAAGGAGAGATGTGCAGTAAAGTATATAATGCCTGTTTTCTGTCTTTGACCAATTACATTTTCTGTCAAAGCCTGCATTTAGAGCCACCTTGCCTGTCTCTGCATTTGATATGGGAGGTTATTGTCATGTTGTTTTGATCAAGCATCTTTTCAAGATTTTTTTTGTTGTTCTTCTGGTATATATCCTCAAGCCATATCATTTTATTTTGAAGTTGTTTGAATAATCATTTCTTGATGTGTGCTGTAGTTGATTTGCTTACTGTATCTTATTGATTGCTATAGGCATGGCAAGACTGTAGGCTGTAGCTTTGTGAGGTTACGATTTGTAATATGGCCTATAAGTAGACTCCGGAGTTCTCTGACCCATGAGTTTAGATACTGATGCAAACAAAAACATAGACATTTTTTTTTTCCTTTCATCAATTCCTATTTTTCCACGCTACGAGATCTTTATTTAGCCGAGTGCAGATTGTTGTAATGACAGCACAGGTGCCGCTGATGTCTTTGGGCTCCGTCATTAGGAGGTTCATCTCAGCACAAATGTTTGCAGGTGCTGTGGAGTGTAGCTTTTTGAAAAGCTGTGAAATTTCCCTCGGTTCAGGCGTAACCTGTAATTGGGCCTGTAATATACGAAGTGAAATGAACTTTAACACACCTGAAAACTCTCTAACTCTCAAATTTTATTTCTGCCCTGCTAGCTGCAGCATGTTACGCTCTGAAACATAATAATAATGAAACACATGCTGAGATTTGCCAAGTGTAGAAATCATGATAATATGTAAATGGGTTCTGTTATAAAATGTTGGCACATAGCTTGGATACAGTAGATTTATTTTATTTTTCCTAGCAAAGTTTTTTGTTTCTTATAAAATTCTTCTTTATATGCAGACTGGAGAAACCCCAGAGTGAGCGGAAACTATTGTTTAGGAAATAAACCAAACACATTTTGCAGTAGGTTTAGTAGTTTGAAACTCTTCAACTCTTTTTGATGAAACTGCCTGTTTATGTTGCTTTGATTGCAGGACATCACAAACTGCTGTGTGAATATGATTAAATACAAACAATAGTCCATGATGTCCTGCATTTATGTCACTGTATCAATGCAATTTTCTGTACAAATGGAACAGTCAATGTTTGAGTCTGAAATCGACCGCTGAATATGTAACACAAAGGGCATGTTATTCCATTTCTCTTGCATTTCTTTCTTTTGGTGTCTCAGGAATGATTCTTTGGGTCATTTTTTATAATTTGTTCAGACATATTTGCAAAGCACCACCCACCTGCTGAAGCTCTGTATCTGTTACATTTCAGTATAGGCAATTATAATGTTAATAAAAATTTCTGTGTTTATTTAAATTTCTGTTTTCTGATGCTGTCTTTTTTCCATGATTGCATGATTATTGCAGGTTTTACACAAAGACACTTCAATGGTGTCACCCTTACTATAGTATACACAGTCACTACACATCTCTGACTATAAATAAAAGAATAAAGATGACCATTATCATTATTGACATTAGCAAGCAGCATTTGTATAAATGAGCATAATTTTGGACTGGAGCTACACACCAGTCAGACCTAACACATGTAAGAGATGACCAGGATGATTACACACAATGTGTGTAAGTGTGTGAGATTTCCTTAAACTGGGTGAAGGATATTTTGTGGCAACACCAAGCTAGAGTTATCATCTACACCAACCAACACCTACTGCCTTATAATAATCTGTTATAAGAAAAGCTAAATCTAGGATTGTGGAGATTGAGTATGAATGAAGAGTGTGAGTAATGAAGAGTGTTGACAGTGAGGACTCCTCGTCACACCGAGTGGATCAGGAATATAGAAGCAGTAGGTAGTGTTTTTGCACCTTCTAAGTAATTAGCTTTAGGCGAGTTGGCCTTTAGATGACAGAGTCACCAGTCAGACAATGGGATCTATGCTTCTTGAAAATGAAAACACACAATTTATGTCTTCTTCCTCTGTGTATTCATTTGTTCTGCGATTCCGTTTCAAGTGTAATTAATATGTATGGAATGAAACTCTTGAATAAATAAATACCAAAACCACTAGCAAATGGCTGGGTTTTGTTTTTCACTCTTCCTGTTATGACTCCATCCATCTATCTCTTAATTAACAGACCTGCCAACATCTACGCATTTCGCGTAATGGACAGGCATTTTGTCCTCCTAGTACCTAGTAGTTCCATGTCTTAAACTATCGTTTGATCTCGCATTTCGCCAGTTTTTGTCAAATTGTAACCCGGTTCTCACAGAAGTTGATTCCGCTGCTCAGCCAATCAGATTAAAGGATAAAGTTGCACCCTTTAACCAAAAGAGCCAATCAGCTTGCTGCATGTGCCGAGAGTAGAGGGAGGGTCAGCGTGCCAGTGGCAAACCACCCCTCGCTGTGGAGTTGTGCGCAGGTGCAGTAGCCATAACAAGCTGAAAAATCAAATAGTCAGTACTCTATCGTCTGCTGAGCCGACAACATTGAAAATGTAAAATTAAGATGTTGAGTTAGCCCAATATTAACCCGACAGTGACTGTCACGTTTGCCTGTATTCTTACAATTACATTTTTTTGTTTTTATTTGTTTATTTACAAATAATGTCCTCAGTTTAATCAGTTAAAAAGTTCTCAGGTAGACCACAACACTTATGATAATAAAATTGGTCTGAAAGTATTATGCTTGCTTCCGAAATGTAAATGGTGGACAGGCAGTGGTGCGGGAGGTGGACTGGACTATCTGTGTACTGGACTGGACTGTCTGTGTACTGGACTGACCCCCCCCCCCCCTCCTTAATTTTTAACACAGCTCTGTAAAAAACAAAACTCTGTTAAACTGCATTACAGATTGTTTCCGGTGTATTCCTGCCAACTTAATTACATATTTATGTTTAATGCATTGATGCCCCTTTTTTGATGGGTTAAATGCCCCTGTCCCAAACCTGTATAAAACCGACAACTATCACTGGTGCATACAGCTTGGCTGCATCCATAAATATACAACAAACAGGACTAAAAAATTAACACTGTATCGTGTATTATATTACACTATGTTTTATTTTATTATATTACACTATGTTTAAATAGTGTATTATATTACACTATTTTTGGCAGTATCCTAGCTTCAAGTATGCTGAATTCTGCTCAATTAACACTAGCTTATTCTTTGAAGTTAATGACTAAACACTTTTATAAGTTGCTCTTGAGAAGAACGTCTGTTGAATGCGATAAAAGTAAAAAAGAAAAAAAAACAGACTGCTGGTTATACACTATCATGCCTAAACATTTTTTATCTGAATTTTTAATTTTTCATCAAATATACTAACATTCAGTTCATAATTTACATTTCATACCATTGTACCAGGTTAACAGAGACAACCCTTTTAATGAAACATCTAAATGAAGTAAATTATTTTGTAAACTAATGTTAAGATGGCATTGCAGTACATAAAATAACTTTTTTTTGACAATTTAAAGTAAACTAGCATCAGTACTTTTTTTTAGTTTGGCTTGACAGCTATCTGACTTACAATCACCAGAATGTGTGTGGGTTGGTTTAGGGGGAATTTTATTTCTGTATTTTCACAGCATCCTGGGAAAGGAGTGAAGTATGAGTGTGCATGTTGCTGGTGTTTCACTATCACAACCAAAACTTCCTTAGACCTGACTTTTTCAGTTTACATTAAAATGTACAGCATCAGATCTATCAGTACTCAGTTAATAGTTTGCATTTCATACCATTACACAGAGGTAACAAAACATAAAGATTCATTTTCTTGTCAGTAATATGAACAACAAGTACAGTATTATACATTTATTCATCCTTTTTATCATGTTCAGAGTGGCGATAGATCTGGAGCCTATCCCAGAAACACTGTCTGTGACATAGAACCCAATCCACTGCATCACCATACTCATAAAAACCCAGAGGCAATTTAATGATGCATCATGTGACTGAGCTATAATGTCATTTCTCATGATGTTGAACATAATTGATGAACATAAGTGTTCTATTCTACATCAATAAACTCACAGTTGTTACACCCTTAGTTCAGTAACCATTGGACAGCAGTCTGTTGTAGGGTAACAATGAGTAACCACTTCATCCTGGTTAGGTGAATACACAGTCTATCCAGGGAGACAGATATATACCCTGGACAGCAGTCTGTTGTAGGGTAACAATGACCACACATTTACACCAAGGGTCAATTCTGAGTAGCCATCTCAGAGTGTTTTCACACCTATAGTATATTTCCTTTGGTTTGAATAAAAGTTTGTAAGTGAGACTTTGAGGTTTGTGAGGCTTGAGGTAAGAGGGGTAAGTGAGGGGTTTTTTTCTACGCAGGAAAAAATCCAAGCGCACCAAAATGTGTCAAAACAAACCATGTGAGAATGTTCTCTATGCTTATTGCTCAGACCTGTCAGGGATGACAGCAAGAAAGTTAATACAGGAAGAAGGTCCTGTGTTTTGGACTAGTGCATATTTCTATGCAGTTTAACATGAAGCAACGGCAGAAATGGCTTTTTCATAGCTGAAGTAATTGTTTGGGCAATAGACCAGGATAAACTTCACCTACAGAATCGCAGATTCATTTCAAGGCCAGGACTTGAAATGGTATAATTGGGTCTGATCAAGATCACATTCTCATCACAAACAAACTGCTCCAATACCACCTCCTCTCAGGGAGGTGAGATTACTGTATTTACACCAGCCCAAACAAATCACATCAAGGGTGAAAATAAACCAGAGTCTGATTTAACCAGACTAAAACGTGCAGGTGTGAAAACACCCTTAGAGTTGTCAACTGTGTGTTTTTTGGACGGTGGGTGGAAACCAGTCACTCTGGGAAAAAGTCATGTGAATATGGGGAAATATATATGAATGTCCACAGATAACAAGCCTGGCAATGTTTCTATAAAGGTATTTTTTCACATACTGCAAGAAATCTTTGAAAAGCAGCAATTTTTATATTTTTTTTATAGATCCTTTTTCCCCAAACAGGGATATATAATGACAGCACATAACCATTTTTACACACCACTGAGTAGTTATGCATTTTCTATAATTTCTATAATTGAGTATTAAGTATTAAGAGAGTATAGGGTCTTATGACAGTGTAAATTCAAGAGAGATCAACATAACTGTATTTAACTGTATATAGGCATAACAGATTTCTAACATGACCTCTTGGGATTTTTGGCCACTTGCCTACACATAATAGAGCACTTTCTTACCTCAAACTCTGCAGCCTGTATTAAAAGCAGTGCTGAAGCGAAGTCCAGATATCACACTGCGGACGTATTCATAGTCTCGGTGATAAATGAAGTAGTCTGTCCCTGTGGAGAGGTGAGACATGTGCCCTAAGGGAAGAGAGCAGTGATCAGTGGGACACTGCCACAGGGGACACTTCCTACACTCCTACGTGCACTAACACTGGCATCACGCCTGCCAGCCGAGCCAACACACATGCCAACACACTCGCAAGAGGACATGAGAGATGGCCTACATATCCCAAAACAAGCACTTACAGAGATTTGAGAGGCACCATTCTCACCCCAGAAACACAATGCAGTCTGATCTCAGGGTCAAACGCAGGTTTAATAACCTATCTCTAATCTCTTGGGTCTTGTTTGTGTACATGGGGCATTTTTGTTCCAGTTAGCAGCTGCCAGGTGCTGATTCAGAGTGTCAGAAAATAGATCCTGCACAAACACAGGGTTTGGTAAGAATAAACTTTTGCTAGCATTTAATTTAAGGGTGGTGCACGATATCCTTTTATATAAATCTACATAAACATGCATAAAGGCTTACTCCAAAGGGCTGTTTTATTGATTTCAGTGTCAGGTTGATATAACACCTGAGTCAAGTAACATTGATATTAGTTGACTTAAGGTTGTTTCTCATGTGGACGCCAGGACAACGGTTTTGGAGCTCAGTGCACGTTTGCATGTCAGTCACTTTTTATAAATACCAGGGACAGGGTCATGACACTGCAATAACAGTCATGAATATGTTTCTGGACGTTACGTGTGATGCATTTTACTATTAAGAGGATACTTATTAAGCTTATTTCGATATTAATACACTGTTATATGTACAGCGTGGTTTATTTTAATACTGATAGGATCTGGTCTCTGTCCTGTGAGGAGTTTGGTGTGTTCTCCCACCATCTGTGTGGGATTTTTCAGGGGGCTTCGGCTTTCTTCCACCTCTCAAAAACACATTGTAGGCAAAAATTGTGTGTGCTAAATTGCCAGGTGGGCTAATTCCAGACAAACCTCAACCCTGATAGATGAAGCAGATGACTCTATGAGTTATACCAAATACTTCAACAAAGCATTTATATGACTGGACTGTAATGACAACTTGTTATTTCAATATAGTCATATCGTGCACACACACATACACACACACACAGTTTTGTCCTGCTATACTTTTGAAGAACTTCCACTGACGTAATTATCAATTCAGCTGATTAATGCTAAACCAAACCTTAACCTCAGTAATGACAAGACAACTTTTTAGATCTTTCCACATGGGAAGCAGCCAAACTTCCCCACATGGTTGAAATGATCAGACATTCTATTCACACCTAGGGGCAATTCATCTTACCAGTCCACCCACTGGCATGTTTTTGTGAGGTGGATAGTAATAGAAAAGCCAGAGGAGACTACCATGGACACAGGGAGAAGATGTAAAACAACATGCAGACAGTAACACAGGCTTACATAAGGTAAGGAATTATTCAGAAAGGACAAAGTGTAATGAAATGGCTACCATATCAGGTGGGTAGAGTAGTCAAAAATTGTACTGAATTTTTATAATACCATTATAAATGATAAAAGTCACACAATTAATTACTTGAGTAAGAGTAAAAAGTGAAAAAACTACTCTTAAATAATCAGGACATCAAATAATACACATGAATGCACAAAAATATAAAACAGCAATGAACAAGTTCAGAGGTGGAGAACATCTCTTAAACCACTAAAACAATAATATATTAAATATTTACAAAGTAACATAAATTAAATTCTCTTTATTATTAGTAGTATTAGTATTGTTATTATATGTTAAAATAATCAGATAAATAATAGTGCTGTGTGTAAAATTGTAATGTAATATGATTAAAAACATGACATTTCATTGTTTATTGTTTGATATTATGCAGGATAATATTATCAATCCTGGATCATTATATTCAAGGTTAATAGATGAAGCAGCTCTTTTATAGGAGTCTTTACCGTTTCAGAGCAGTGGGGTGAAATCTAGAGTTATTGATCATTTTTTATTGATTTGTGCCTCCTCCAAAGCAGCCCTCAGCCTAGCCTGCTCTGACATGCGTTGTCTTAGTAACAGTTCGCCACTTTCTGTGTGCAATAGTGTGCCTACTGAACTCATACTATTAAGATAAAAATAATAAACAATAGCTAGCTAGACAGATAGCCCAAGTCCACCCATTCTCTCCTAAGTCTCCTAAGTTTTACTTGTGCTTTTCCTGCTAATTTTATGTTGATCTTGTTCATATTATGTCGATCAAGTTCACCTATTTTCAGATAGCCTTTTAGTGATAGTCAATTTAAACCCTGTCTTTACATTAGTTAGTTGCTAATATATTTCTATTCCAAGTCTTTGTTCAGCCTCCTGTTCTTATAATATTGCCCTTGTTCATGTTTCTTGACCTTGACCTTGTCTAAGTCCAGTGCACTCCGCTTGCTGGTCACCTGAATTACTGCCTGTTTTCTGACCTGGATTTTGAATTGTCTTTTGGACATTGTTTGTCCTGATTTAAAGCCTCTGATTGTGATTGTGTCCTTTTACCTTGTCCAGGCAAAGTGTCCGTTTCATGCACAGCACAACTTGTAGCAAAGATTTGCTGTTTAAAAGTGCATCAGTCATCTGAGGTACACTTCAGATTGTCCAACCAATTTCTTTACAGAATTGTACACATTTCTTTTGCAGAGTCTGACTGTTATAATTGTTAATAATTGTACAGTGCCATTATGATTTTTGTCTAAAAAGAAAAAAAAAATGTAATATGTTGCTTCTTGTACTGCTATACATTTTTTTGCAAAATAATATTTAGAATCTATATTTGTACTTATGAAGAAATCATATAAAATAAACCAAATTTGTATTTTTAAATATGGCCAAATTTGTATTAAAAAATTGGGCCTAAGACTTTCACACTGTACTGGAGGTCACTGTTGCTGTAGCAGTAATACAGAGCTTATGTAGCTGCCATATAAACAGCAACTATAAGGACTCTAGTGGCCAGACAAGACGTCTGTGCCCAGCCTAAGTACTTTGTTTCCAGCCTGTTCTCTTCCTACCTGTTTTATGTTCTTCTGTTTTGAGTTATCCCTGTTTCAGTTCGCCTGTTTAAACCCTGTACCAAGTCTGTATTCCTAGTTTTTTGATGTTAAGCCTTGCTTTAAATTCAAATTTTAGTCCAGTCTCTGACATCCTGTTTGGACTTGCCTGACCTTGCTGCCTGTTTCTGACATTGCTTTTGGACTATGTTTTGGACTACCTGATTATTAAAGAATCACCTGGAATTGTGTCCACTTTTGCCTTAGGGAATGTACTGTGCACTCAACAGCTTACACCTACCTTACTGTGTAAACACTTGTAAACACTAATATTACTGAGATTATGTGATTCTTCCAGACCATTGTCCAGGAAACATCCTGCCGTTCATTATTCTCAATAGACGAAGTACTATATAGCATGTCTATTAAAAGTAATAAAGGTTTAAATGTAAATGACATTAACCTGTCTATTTCTATAGCTCCCAGATTGTGTTTGTCATAATAGCAGGCTGGTGTGGGCTGTTCCCTGCGGCACTGCTGTCTCCTGTGGCATGTCTGCCAGGCTCAGCTTTTTATGATAATGAACTCGTGTGTCTGCTGGAGTTTTAACTTTACTTGAGACGTGGCTCAGAGCTTCAGCTGACAGTGAGTGCACACACATACACACACACACAGCACCCTGCAGTTCAGCAGTTCAGCTCAGCCCACAGCTATGCACACACACACACACACACACACACACACACACAAAACAATGACAGATTCACGGAAGCACCCCATAACACACTAGAACCTCTGGAAACTTTTATACTACAATATTGTTGAATTCTCAAATCTGACTGGTCAGAAGGAATTCAGCTCTTATGTGAGATAAATGTAAGTATAAACAGCATAAAAAGGACATTTATTAAATACTAGAGCATACGGATATGTTGTGTTATCCCAAATGAACCATTTTAGAGCATTAAATGAGATCCAGTACATCGGAGCCATATCAGTAAAATCTGCCCATAAAAGCTTTTAATGAGCTTTTTCACCTTTTTGAATTCAGTCTTTACCTTTTTTTTCATTTCGTTCAAATGATGCAATCTTGACAAAGTCGCACACATTACATCCTAAAGGGCACGGCAACGATGATCATTAATATTAAAGCACACTGGCTCCATGTGGCATGTGTCTAAATCTTTAACCTTGGGGCTTAACTGTGAAGCATGTGTCTGCTTTAACATTCTTATGTTCAGATTTGAACAGCTGGTGTCTGTATAAATACGAGCTCCTCGTCACCTTGCCTTACTCTCGACACCTGTTGAGGGATAATATCCCTTCTTTTAATTCTCTCCATCTCCCTGTCTACCTGAGGCTCACACACAAACAAGCATATACACATTGGAGGCTGCATACAGTCCCCTACCTGCATATATACATTGCATCACCCGAGATTGAACATGATCTTCAGTTCATGTGTCTCTGTCTCTCGTTTGTGTTGTGAGGTATTCTTGGTTCTGCTCTACATCTGGTTCCTGCCTGACACAGCCTGTGTTTGTGTGTGTGTGTGTGTGTGTGTCAGGTGTTATGCTGCATTCCACTGTACTTGAAAATGTGTAGTGGAACAGACACTAATGTTGGATTTCCCAGTCAGCAACATAAACAATAACTTGCAAAGAAATGCAAAGATTTACTTTCTCAGCATCAGGCTGAACTTTTAAAAAGTACAATCACATAGTTTATATATATGCATGTTTCTCAATATTACCACAATATAGCTAATGAGTACAAAATGTGTTGTTTTTTTTTATTATTAAAACGTTAATCATTGCACAACCACAACAAGCTCAGCTATATTGCACTGATCCAGTGCAATCTTTTAGTGAAGATAATTCAGTGATAGAATGTGGTGGCTCACTGGCTAAAGCTTTGTGGCACTTATCAGAAGGCTATGTGTTCAAGTCCCAGCCCTGTCAAGCTGTCATGGTTGAACAAGACCATTACCCTTCAGTTCACTTGTATCCTGGATCAGCCAAACAAGCAAGTGTATGCTTTTGTTTTATTTAACATTAAGATATTACAGTAAGTTAATGTACACATACTTTACAGTAACTGACAATTTCACAGAATGTTACATTTCTGTACTGTACTGTAAAGTTTCCAGCAATGCACTGTTCTGTTACTTAAACATATTTGTTTAACCAAGCATATTCCTTATAGTTTTCCCGTAGTTCAAGGC
>JAOVVF010000008.1:5566358-5589585 GCA_028565595.1 Duopalatinus emarginatus
GTCTCATCTGACCCACCATGGACATGGACAGTCTACAATACACCATAATGGAGAGATGTAGAAACCATGCATTAGATTACAGACTTTAATTCTCTGGCTACCTGCACTTTAGTTTATATTCAGTTTTATTTGTATAGTGCTTCTAACAATGGACATTGTCCCAAAGCCGCTTTACAGAAATATCAGATCTGAATGAAATATTTAAAGAAATTTTATCCCTGATGAGCAAGCCAGCCACAACAGTGGCAAGGAAAAACTACCGACCTGAGATGAGAAGAGGAAGGCAAATTCAGAGGATCCAGACTCAAAAGGAAACTCATCCTCATTTGAGTGGCATAGATAGTATGATTATAAATAACCCCTTAGTGTAAATGTATCGCCAGAAAATTCTTTATTAATGAATATTAATAGCTGATCACTTTTACTCGCCACTAACTGGTTTAAATTGAATTCTGTAGTAACCGTTGAACAACACAATGCTATGAGCATTTTTTCCCTTTTTTCGAGCCAGTAATTCTATGCTTTAAAAAGCTAAATGTGTGTCAGTGTTCAAACATTTGTTTTCAACCAGACAGCAAAGGCTTCTGAAGCTTGTGGCCAGAAAAATGCACAGATGCTCCTTGAACTGTGGATAGAGTTCCTAGGAATGAGCTATTATAGAAACCTGCTGGAACCAGTTTCTAATGCAATGTGGGTGTTTTGTGCATAATAATACATTACGCTTGTATTACGCTTCCCGTGTCGTTATTTGCTTTTTAATCATTCCAGGCAAACAATAAACTATTGATTACCTGTGTTTTGATTTTATTACACAAAAGAACTACGCAGCACGGCAGACATTTGTCAATAGCATGACACTGTCAACGTTATCTTCGTCTGACATGTCTGGCCAAGTCTTGTTAAATGCTGCAGCCATTTTCAGTGCTTTTTTTTTGCTTTTAAGGGCTTTTAACAAACAGTCTTGCTTTTCAGCATGTTAAATGCATGTCTGATTGGATTTATACTGGGAAAATGACTCAATCAGTCCACAGCTTTCGACATCTCCCAGAATGGACTCCTTTGGTTTTCTTTGTAAATTTTGATCGAAGTGAACAGTGTGTCCCACATTAACACTAACTCAATGTCTGTCCTTCCTTTCCCTTATTTTATCAGCACCTGTTTTACAATACCCATAAACCTGGCTTGTGTGTGTGTGTGTGTGTGTGTGTGTGTGTGTGTAAATGTGTGTTCACTTTAGAAAAGTCATTCTTTTCCCAGGGGATGCAAGGTAAAATACTTCATTCTGGTTGTCCTTCCCAGATCTCATTATTTCACATGTCCCTTTTTCCAGTTTTTGCTTCTGCACATGCACGCACACACACACACACACACACACACACACACACACACACACACACACACACACACACACACACTCATGCATACAGGTTCATTTTTATTTCATTTTCCCTTTATACCGCAGTAGTCCATGGAATATTCCTTGGAAAAATGCCTTGCCAAATTTAGATGCTCGCCAACCTCGGCCCTCTGCCTCATACATTTCATTTTTCACTCGTTTTCATAATGCAAGTAATCAGCCCACTGACACTGACTCATGACAGAGCTGTAGGAATTGCCGACTCGAGGTACAATCAGTTCCTTCTCTTCAGTCTCCATTACTTTTTTGTCTACAAGATAAAGAATTCCCATCCTTTTTCCCCCTCTATATTTAAACCATTCTCAAATTTGCCAATTCATCATGCAGCCGCACTTTGTTCATTAAGAACAAATGGTTCTGTGTAAAGCTCCTCTTTTTGGGAGCCATGACAACTTAGTTATAGAGTGTAGAAAGAAGAACAAGGAAATTTAGCATTCAAGATTGAATGAGAAATGGGGCTGTAATGTTGAGGTTTTTTCCCCCGCTGCACCAGTTCTTTGTACACAGTTTACTTGCATAAATATTGTCATTGTGTGTGCCATGCTGAGTTCTCATTTGCTTCCTGAAGTTGTCAACAAAGCCCATTTAACTGGATCCATCATGCATATGGATGCAGGTGATGTGTAAAGGTACATCTCATCATTTTCAGCAAGAAGCCAGTCATCTGCATGTAGTAAGACCTCCTTCCCCTAGCCATAATTATGCTGCTTATACCGGTAAATGTCGCTCTTTGAGGTTTTTAGTATGTGGCTCTGTAGATTCGTGGCTGCTATCTTGGAAGAAATAGGAGACTAATTTGAGCGAGACTTCTTTCACAGGAGCCATTAGGGAACAACGGTCCTTTTTCTTCCTGTCTCCAGAGACTTGTGGCAAATTACTGCCACCTATGGATAGAAATGCTCTCTCGACTGGTGTTTTATTTTAGAGCAGATGACACACAGGGTGAACATACTTGCATGGGGTATTTCTTAATAATGTGGTCCTGGAAGATGGACTGCATGCTGTATTATATATATTAGGTCTGGGTATCCACAAAAGTGAGTGGGTATCCGTAAAGTTTCTTTCAGTTTACACTAATAGATGTCTGTCTGCTTGTGTGTTTATAACATAATCTAATTAGGTTTACATGAGAAATGTCAAGTGTCTATAAGTGAACAGTTGACAAAATTTGACACATCAGACTTAATGTTACAACTATAACAAATTTTCCGGCTGTACATTTGCACATTTTATATAACAGAGGATTCTTTATAGTAGCACTGTGCATGTCATCCGAATGAGGATGGTTTCCCGTATGAGTCTGGTACCTCTGAAGGTTTCAATTTTCATTAGGTTTTTTCTTGCCACTTTCTTATCACCTCCGGCTTCCTCATCAGGGATAAAATTTATATAAATGTATAATACAAATCGTATATTTCTGCAAAGCTGCTTTGGGACTATGTCAGCAATATATATATATATATATATATATATAAAATTAAATTGAACTCAATTGAATTATAATCCACGTCCACATCTCTGTATCATCTCCTGAGGGAAAACTTACTATCATTTTATCTTTTATTATGTCATTTAAACAATTTTAAAATTCGTTGTTTGTACATAGTGAGTCTAATTTTCCTAGGGCCAAGAATAGGAATGGCTTTATTATGAGAGTCATATGGTTATGATGATCATTCGCCAATCACAAGAGAGATTAATGGCACTTAAGAAAAGCTGGAGACATTCTTATCTATGTGTTTCTAGCATATAAAGACACAAACTTTAAACACAAAGACAGGTGGATGAAACAGAAAGTCAGACTCCATAGCCGCTGTTCTGTCTCATGACCTTGTTGGCCCTCATAGAATAACACATTAAAGATCTTGTTTATTTCTCTCAGGACTATCTGCTCTAGTTTCACAATACTACCGCGAATGGATGCTGATTGAGATGTGGCTCACATTTCTGTACTTTCTGTGTCCGTGTGCCTAATTGAAGAAACAGGGGTATCTATCACATGCTGATAGCATCTACAGCACGGAGCCGATTATTCTGTCAGCAATGCTCAGTGGGCTAATCAGTTAGCAGCCGACCAAACTCCACAAAGAGATCTGATCTGACTGTGACAAGGCCAACAAAAGAAAAATGTACGCAGCTTTTTATTATGAAACATCCGAATAGGGTGATGGATGGCCCAAATTTCACTTCAGCAAACTTCCCTGAACTTTCATTGATACAAACTGATTAACGACTATATGATTCGTCCAACAAGGAGACAGAGGCAAGAGAAGGAAAGGGTGGTGAGAGTCAATTTTTTTCAGTATCAAATCAAGCTATCGCTTACTGAAGCTAGATGCATTTTTCATTATTTAGGTATAGTAGATACTTTTCATATTACCAAAAAAAGAAGGAGAATTTTCAAAGTGATAAATGATCAGAAATATGTACCTGCTTTACACACTCACCAGCCACCTTGATAAAAACATCTGTACCCCGTTCTTATTCATGCATTTATCCAATCAGGTCATCATATCATCGTCAGAGGCACAATGCGTAAAAGCATACAGATACAGGTCAGGACATTTAGATTGATCATCAGACTTGGGGGAAAAAAACATCCAGCATGAGCTTGTCATGCAGGTGGAAATGAGTCATTAATGAGAAAGGTCAGAAGAGAATAGCCAGAGTGGTTGACAGAAAGGCTGTGTTACTTACCTAGCCACTCTTTACAACCATGGTGCAGAAAAAAGCATCTCATAACATACAACACATCAAACCATGAGGCAGATGAGCTCCAGGAAAAGACAACATTATGGGTCTGTCTCAAAACATAAAACTTAACATCATCCTACACACGCTCCCAAGAAGACTGTTTCAATTCTTAGATGCCTTCTGAGATACCTGACCATTCATTCTGATCAAATTTCAAGGGAGCTACATGTGCTGCCTCAGCCGCTAAGGCAATCCCGGTGTTCAATTTTTAATATGGTGGACAAAAGCAGTAAGCAGTGTGGCTAGCGAATTTATTTTCAAATGTAAATAAGTCTCATTGTAATTTTTATAAAGATGTAGAAGTGTTTGTCGTTTACTTTAACAGTAAATTTTACAGTAGACAGAGGAAGATGTAACTAGCGGCATGCTAACAGGTTTTGCCTACCTGTTTGAATGGCCTGAGGCAGTTAGCTTAGTAAGCGAGTCGCTGTCTAATTAGAGCGTCTCGGTAATCTGCTTTCTAAAGTTTAATCTTGATTAGAATCAGCTCTACTTAGGCAGCTTCCTAGTTAGGCAGTAGGCAGCAAGGCAGTTCACTAGGTTTTGAGACCTAAGTTTCACTCCTGTACACCAAAAACAGGAATCGAAAGATTAGTCAAGTTCACCTAAACTAGACTAAGAGATTATTTAAAAAAAAAATTATCACCTGAATCCCAGTCCTGATGCACACCCTAGATTGATCAAAAAGCTCTGTTCATTCCTGATAATGTATTCATATCCAGTTACATCCCTAATGTAATGTTTATTACTTACCATATATTACAAAGTATAATACAAGTAGGAGAGCTAGATATTTTTAAAGCCCCATTTAGGAGAAGTACAATCTACAACACACCTGTTCTCAGGTCAGTGAGTTTAACAACCCTGAACATCATGAATGTAGATATTACATATTTTTGCAAGGAACAGTTTTGTTGCATTAATAAAAAAAAATAAATAAATAAATAAAAACTACCAGCTGCACAGACGTCTGATTGGAGCTTTATGTGACAGCAAAGGCACGCAGGGAGAGACTCGTTCACAACACACACCAACATCTGGCAGCCCTCATCAATCATGCCATTTTTCTGAATACCATTCCTTAGCAGCCTGTACGGGTACATCAGAGTCAGTGAGTTCGCACACACCTTCCCACACACACACACACACACACACACACACACACGGCACACACAATCCTCAATGTGACCGCTCAGAGGCCCATCACAATAGATTTAAAGAGGGCAGATAGGTCACCTGGAGGCAGTGTTTACCAATGGCCCTTGTAAATATGTATTAAAGAGTGTACTCTCAGTAGGGACCCAAAGGCGGACAATCAGCAAACAGATCATGTTTAACTTCAGTAATACACTTTTAAATGGAAAAACAAGGGAGGGCAAATTCACAGGAGAAGGCATGAGTTGAAAGCTCGAGTGAGTACAGGCCAATCTATTCCATCCAGTCAAATTCGCTCCTTCAAAATGTAAATTTGTCAACGTCAGACAACACAATTTTCTTCTACTGACCTTTGCTAACATAGGAGCAGCGTTCCTGACTACATGAACACAATCAAAACATTTCTCAGCATTCCATCAGCCTGATTTTTGTTCCCATCTAGTAAACCAGACATTCAACATCCCTAAAAGTCCTCATCAATCACAATGTATGGGTTTTTTTTTAACAAACAAGTATTTCTTATTTAAATCGCTCCTGAACTTTTTCGTGACGTTCCAGATGGTTGATGTGACTTGCCATTTTTCTGCCATATGCTGTATTATTTGCAAGTCTGAAGCCACAGTATTGACTACCAGTCACAAGAGAAAACGAGCTTTGATATGACCTTTCATGACAGAAAAAAAAAACGTAATCCCATCAGACACCGTTCACACTGCCATCTCTTTCTATAGAACCAACTTCAATCTTCTCACACAGGACACCCACCAGGTACCGTCATGATTTCATTACGAGCGCTCACCTGCTACTTAATTCCAAACTTCGCTGAAGTTCACCGAAGATGTACAGAGCAGAAAAAAGAAGCCAACTTTGGATCATTTAGAGGTTGCGATTAAAAAAATGAAATATCTCGTGCTTGAAAGGTCAGCCATCAGATGAGTTATGAAGGTGAAGCCGTGCCCTGCACCACCACTGAGTACAGAGAAGGAGAGAGGCAATTCCCAGAGCTCCTGTCTAGACAAAGACATTAAGACACATAGTTAAAAAAATCAAATGGTTCATTTTACTTTGTTCTTCTTGTTTCAGTTCTGCATGAGAAAGATTAAATGCAATGCGAAACTATACCACTTTCAACTCCATTTATTTGACTTAATGGAATTCTTGGGGAAAAAAAGAAAAGTAGGTTTAAAAGCAAGCAAATGTATGAGTAGGGATTATTAACTCAGAGACATTGCTTATTGCTTCATCCTTATACATGTACTTTTCACTCATGTGAAAACTGCAATGGATCAAACCGGTATGTTTTACAAGTGTGTCTGTATACCTGGTTCAAAATAAAATAAACTCATCTGGCTGAACTCATTGTAAAGTTTTGGGAACAGAGATCTAGAGATATGTTCTTACACCTTCCTTGCATATCCTGTGAGACCAATATAGGCAAGAAAACATCAGTCCGTCTTAACAACATCCTTCATGCACTATAACCATCACCTTTCTCCTCCCGCTGGATCACTTTCCTTTCCTCTTCCTCACGCCTTTAAAGTCCACTATGTGATTTGTTATGTTTTTATGTCGGTTACTAAACGCATGCAAGCAAGCATTTCCATCCAGGTGGGCTTGAACCTGTGGCAGTGTGTGTCGGGGAGCAGAGGCCCAGGGGATGCCATTAAACTGCAGCAGCTCTTCCGGTCCTGCCGAGTGTGACAGCAGGTGAGGGTAAAAATAGTGAGCCATCTGTTAAAGCAGGAGCTTGTGAAAGCCTTCACCATGACTCAGTGGGGACTCAATTAAAATGTACATTTCCCTCTATGGCTAAGGGAAAAGCACCCCTGCAGCCTCTCAAAACCATCCAGGCCCAGGTGCAGCATCTCAGGTAGGACAAAGGATCCCCAGACTGAGGGGGGTCCAGAATTGCTGTTTGTGTGACAGCAACACTAAAAACCTGAAGCTGTTTTATTTTTTTTTCTCTTGCTCAAATCCCTGTGTGCACAGCCTTTTTCTACATTTTCCTTTTGCTCTTGTGAAAACTTTGTAAAACTGTAGCTATCATGGGCTTTGGCTGTGGGTTTTGTTAGTAAAGACATGCTGATTCAAAGCCTTTTTTCCCCGTACACATATCAGCTTGCAGAAAGCAGGCTAAAACCTTGAGGATTTGATACTTTAAAATAACAAGAGTGCTCAAAGCACACTACATCTCTGCCATTCTGCTGCAAATTTGCATCACCAGGCTTTCAATATGTGCAATGGCGTCTAGTTGCCCTGTTTGTGGCGGCTTCCCCATAATCGAGTTAATCACATTTGCATGTTTGCAGAGCAGAGACCTCTGCGCCAATCAGAACAGGTACACGCTCTTGTACACATGTTTGTATCCTACCAGGGCTTCATCATTATCTACTCCAAATCCTGCACCGAATTAGTGCTAACGTTGGATATGCCAGCTTGTACGCCACCTGGTGCATGGAATATTCCATACAAGGAAGTACTTAGACCAGTCAACATCTGGCAAACAATCTCTCATCTGTACTCAGTACGATGCTCAGTTATGTAATCACTGTGTTGGATTTGAATTCAGACAGTGTAGTCCTTCTCTAGCTGCGTAGTCCTTTTTGTAACCACTTCAACCACATGGTCTTGTTTTATTAATGGGGTTTCAATATGACGATAATGAGATGTTCCTGCATGACATGACTGTGTAGATCAACATATCTGACATGTTTTTGTAGGTGTACAGATTAATGATCTTTTGCCTATGCTTCAAATATTCCCTATAAACACAGCAGTAACTGCAATGCGTCTAACAGTTGGAACTCCATGTTAAGTTGGTGGCAGCCATGGGCTTGTGGTTAAGGAACCATTCTTGTGACTTAGTTCGATCCCCACAATAGACATGACATGACTGAAGTGCCCTTGAGCAACACAAGTGCGTTCACTAGCGTAAGTGTTTCACTGAACAGATGGGTTATTAAATACAGAGGCAGACAAAGATTTAAGGGGCTGGTACGACCCATAAACAAACACGTAAGAACACATGGCGGTGATTGAACCAAGGTGACTGTGTATGTAATTGTGCTGCAAATCAAGTGGCTTTGCAGAAGTATTCAGAACCCATAGTCATTTGTGAAATTATAAATGGAGCATTCGTCTGGATTTGCAGACATTAAACAATGCATGGATTTTCAGATCCATAGTTAAATGAAGTGCACAATATTACTTTAACTGGGTACTTAAATACTGTGTGTGTCCTGAGAATGCTTTAATCGAGTACAAGGATGAATTAAGTATCGAACTCTGGAATTCCTTGTGCACCAAATCTATAAGGACATCATAATAAAGATATTTAAATTGTCAAACTATAATTATTTCTAAAAGGGTTTTGTAAAAAGCATTCACATTTCAGTGTTCATTCTGCTTTATAAATCTTGTCATTAAAAATATATGGTTTATGGGGCAGCCTTAGTCTTGTGGTTAAGGAACCAGCCTTGTGACTGGAAGGTTGTCGCTTCAAGCCCCACAACTGACCAGACACAACTGAAGTGCCCTTGAGCAAGGCTCCCTGAGTGCCATTATTAAGTCCAGGTGGCTTGCTCTGGACTTGTTTATTAGACAGATAGGTTGAATGTGGAGGTCAAATTCCTCTGTGTGCAAGCACAGTGGTTAATGCATGGTTTACTCTTATGTAATTTTTAATCTCATTGGATTTATATACTTACATTTTTATAATCAACACCTTCCCATCTTCTCCTTACTACTGAACTCCTAGCACAAACTAACAGCTGCCCAGAACTCCTTGAGTTTTACAGTCCCACAATCACTATTCATGACATTTACATCTGCACAGCATCTGGCCTGTGGGCTGGGACCAGCCCAATAAAGCTTCTAATCCAGCACCATTGGTTTAAATGATTACGTTAGAAAAATATGCCTGCTACCATGTGCCAAATTACTAATCGCTGTTCAGTCCAAGAAAAAGTATATAGTCTCTCAGTTATGCCAATATATAAATACAAGCATAATAAACATAAATCATGAACTGGTAAAAGTATAGGTCCTTTTGAACCCATCATATCCTTTTACAGAAAAGTGTCAAACATAATATACCAAAATAGGTTTATTTACTATGAAATATGAAAACAGCATATATGATATGGACACATTGATATTTTCATCAGAATGAAACTTGGAAAATGATAACAACAGTAGCCCATGGCGAATGCTGTTGAGCACCAGAATGACAGACTGGCTTGGCAATAGTTTCTCACACCGTGAAGCAAATTATTTCCTGTTTCGAAACCATATGGGCTGTGAATTGCAGGAGTCTCTCTCCGATGCCTGACAGCCTTGGTTTTCAGACAATTGTGTCTATCAGCGAGTGTAACTTCGAGGTGCCACCGTGAAGCTGGTGTGATCAGATGGCTTGGTCTTTGCCAGCGAACCCTCGAGCACCTGAAAATAATGGACCAGACAGAGGCAGCTCACAGAACAGCACTTACGCTTTGCTAAAATCCACACTGGCACGATAGATGTCTCGCTATTATCTGAAAATCCACTGGGTAACATGACACCCCTTAAAAAAAAAACACCCCTAATAAATACAGTGACTGACACATTCTCATTCACCATGAGCTTTTGTCTGTCATCCCTCTATCAACCTCAGTTTCCACTTCATCTCAAGTCAGACGCCGTGTTCCCAGAATGCATTCTGCTTTTTTGTTCTCTAGAACTGAACAAAATTACTAGGACACGCAATAGCTTGGCTTGACTTCGCAGAAAAAAAAGACACGTTTCATGGACAATTTTCCCTTCAAATAGCTTTGTTTTCAACGCTCCTCCAGTTAACTTCAGGTCTTGTGTTTCTTTCTACTTTCTCTGTAGAGGGTCTTCATGCTCTGTGCCCTGAAGCCAGCTACCTGGGCTTTTAATTACTGTTTTTCTAAAAGGACTTTGATTCCTGCAAGCGAGTCCATTCTGCCATGACATAATGACTCTCAGTTAAAAGTAATTAGTACCTAGGGAAAGAGGTCTATCGGGGCAAGAAACAAATGTGAAGCCTCCACAATTAGGTGGATGCTAAGAAATGTAAGCCCTCGTCTGCTGAACAGAATGAGAGGAACTCGGGAGCACAGGACAGAATGCTGTTATGGTACATAATCTTGTAAAGTCGTATAACGAACAGCTAGTTCAAGTCCACTAATTTGATTGGACGAATACGATTAGCGATGTTTTAGTATAGCAACACTTAATGTGTTTGCTACATAAAAAAATCTACTTCTATTGAATTTGTTTGTTCCATTGAAACCTTTCTACACTATGGGTTGTCAGTTAGTCTGTGCACTGCATGGTAACACATAACAATTTACCCAGCTGTGGTTACTCAATATTAATATCTTGTTTATCATTTTGTACAGTTTACAAAAACATGTACACCCAAAGCTTGATAATGAGGCCCTGTGTTCTTTAATTAAGCAATATATAAAAAAAAAAAGAGCACACAGAGGAACTTGGCCTGTGCATTTAACCTATCCACAGTGAAACACATACAGACACACACCAGTGAACACACTTGCCCTGAGTGGGAGGCAGCCCCTATTTATGGCACCCAGGGGGCAGTTGAGGGGTTAAGTGGCTTACTTAAGAGCATCTCAGTCATGTCAGTACGGGGGATCGAGCTGGTAACCTTCCAGTCACAAGACTGGTTCCCTAACCCACAGCTGCCCCACAATCCTGCTGTTGTACTGAATATTAGCACAGCTGTGACTGCCTACAGCTGAATCACAATGTTGTTAATATTCAGTATAACAACCCTTTTGACTGTGTGATTATTGCTTAATTAAAGAACATAGGACCTCGTTTATCAAGTTGTGTGTGCAAATGTTTTGTCAACTGACCTAAAAACCTCCGCAGGTTATGCAAAACTATCTGTAATACTGATTTTCTTTGTACTCACACACATACATTGTTGACTGTAGTCAATCGCTCGTAAATTGCCAAGAGACAATTGCCAGAGGCTGAGCTGGATGAAAGTACGTGTACAGTTTATTTATACACTTCACAGAAGCAAACAATTCAAAAACATTAGGCAAGGTTGTGGTCAAACAGGCTGTGGGTGAGAGATACGAGGCAAAGACTTAAAGACGATAAATAGGGTTGGGTCAATACTGAGGAAGTCTAAGGTGGGATTAAGTTAACTAGGGGTGTTGGTGCTGTGATGGGGAACAGATCGACACAATTTAAACTCACAGGACTGTGAATGAACGAGGTGCTGTGGAGCGCTGGTGGTGGCCATGTTTGTTGGGTTCTGGGAACTGGAGTTTGCTATAGGCTATAGTCTGTCCTTGACAGCACAGCTGATTTACTTTTAGTGCCTCCCACAAAACTCCATAAAAGTTAAAGCTCTCATAACACTTAAATAGGACAAAATGGTGAAAGAAATGTAAAAGACAGAGACAGAGAGGTTACAAAAAGGACAAAATCTGGACAAAAAAAGGAGACTTATTACAGAAAACCTAATTAGGTCTGAACTAAGAAAAAAAGAAAACGGCTTGATGTGAAACTCGACTCTAAAATAAACATGATCCACTCATTGATCACTGTGCTTGTAAATACAGAGAAATTTGACCTTTAACCCTTTCCAAGCAGTGACACATACAGTAAGGCAGTAAAAACTCTGACCCAAAGCTGTAGGCAACCATATCCACTGTGCCTGAGGAGCAATTAGAGGTTAGGTGCCTGGCTCAATGACACTTCAGTCATGCCTTGCCAGTAACGGGGATCAAACCGTGGTCATTCTGGTCACAAATACAAATACCTTGTATTTGTACCAAATTCTGATGATGCAAAAGGGTCTAAGGGAGATTAATTACACCATCCATCTTTCCATTCTTCAGTGGCACAGTGGTACAATTTTCATCTTGTGCTGACCTTATTGGCTCTGCACATGGTCCTTTCACAATGAAGCTCAAGAAATGATGCATTCTGTGATGCTCTGCAAACTAGAATTAAGCTCAGGTGTGATATTTCCGGTTGCAGAGCTGTCGTCTCATTCAGTGTATTGGTTATTTTGGTACTACTGTGATTTATTCACAAGAACACACAAACAAACAAACAATAAAATATGATAAAATGTGTCACAGGAGAAACTGGAGACTGATTAAAAAAGACAAGGTAATTATTAAAATAATAGCAGTTGTTTTCTAAGGAAAGTGTACACAATTAAATACCTACTTTCATTTATTTTGTTGGAACAACTGATAATTACTTTGTACAATGGAGTCCCACTTTAATTATAATTGTGTAAGTTAACATAACTGACATCTTCTGTGTTTTTTTTATACAGCCCTTACAGATGAGCCATTGTTTTTTTTTTTTCCAAATCCAAATAATATTATATTAAACATCTATTTGAGATGATGACCCATACAAGTTAAAAATCAAAACAAAAATACATTATGTTTTTTTTTATATTTTTATATATTTGTGTGATGCTTTGAAAAAAATCCTATCAAGTGCAGCTCTGGCAATGACAAAGAATTATGTGACCAAAACTGGATTCAAAACTACTTCAGTGACACTAAAACGTCTGTCAGCCACACTGTCTTTCCATACTAGGTTTCTGCCCCTCCAATCACTGCTGTGCAGGTTTGAACATGTTACATTAGTTCGTTTGATGAAGTGACTGAAGTGGACAAGACTGCTATCCAAGAGTGTTGTGTTGTTGCATGACAGTACACATCCACACACCTCTACTGTCGACAGGTGTTAAAGCATCCTCCATATAGTCCTGATCTTTCGCCATCAGACTATCACCTGTTTGGTCCCCTGAAAGAGGTCCTAAGAGGATGAAGATTAATTCGTCACACACGTTCTCGTGTGTGTGTGTGTGTGTGTGTGTGTGTGTGTGTATGTGTGTGTGTGTGTGTATACAGTATGTATTGATGTATGTATGTCTGTGTGAATAAGGTCTTGTAGGGTGGTTTGGGTATGCAGTGGTTAGTACCTATAAAGAAAGGCCAACTGGTACACAGGTGACAGGGCCCATAGCTCATTTGTGTATGTGAAGGTGGAAGGCTAGCCTGTCTGGTGTGATCCCACAGAATATCCACAGAAGGGGATCTATTGTCAACAAACATCTCTGACAGGTGAACACTATGTGAGTGTCCTTTCTGATGAGTTACACCTGTTCATGTCCTGCATTCATTCTGATGGGTTTGGCCTTTTCAAACATGTGTCATTATACATGTCTAGAGATGCCAAATGATGGTTAGAGGAACACTCTTGTTCACCAGATCTCAACATCTGGAATGTGTGTATATCATATTCATTATATATGTTACATTCAGCCAAACTAAAATGACTACATGAAATTTGCTTTTGGGGATTCAGTGTGTTATTGTCTTTTATTTGAAATGCTTAAAATGCAACTTTCCTTTTTTTTTAACTTCTGTAGGTAATCTGATTTGATAAGTTAAATTGTGATGGAAATATACAAAAAGTGAAACCTAATATCAAACTTCTCACAGCATCTCACCAATTCAGCACTTTCCCAGGCTGCAATACATTTATTATTCAGATCCATTAAGTTATTGTTGAGGACCAGGCTATAAAGTAGAATGAACACTATTGTGCACATCATAATTCAAGAGAGCAAGAAAGAAATATTCCTAAGCATACAAAATACCATAGTTAAGCAGAGTACTGATGTGCTGATTTCTTAAGGCTCATTTGTAAACATGAAGTAAAGGGAAAAGGCACCTAGGAGTGAGTAATGCCTACCTTTCAGGAGTGTACAGGTGGGAAAAGAGGCCATAGAGAGGAGGTTAAATTTTTAGAAAGACAGATTTCCTATAAGTTGAAGGCTGTTTCAGACCAGACATTTATCAGTGGAATGAGTCGGCCTCTGACAGAGCTCAGAGCACCCTGGATATTAACTCTGCAGTGGGCATCGTCATCATCCACCCCGCTCACATGACCAGCATCGTAATGGGCTGATGAGAGATGGCGCTTCCTTCAGGGCACAGTATATCATGGGGTGGCCTTGCCACATGTTGACAATTGTGACCTTGTTTGAATGTGAAAGTGAGACATCCACTTTAAGTCATAAAGCTGTGGAACCTTATTACAGTTTTTGTCCAGCAGGTTTACCCTTGAAGACAGACGTAAATAAAAGAAGATGAATCCACATAGCATAAGGCTACTCAAACGCAGCTTGCCTTCGCATGACTTTTTGTTTATTTTACTGTGGCAGTGACATTGAACTGAAAGTTCTGAAGTTTAACTACAGCTTTAAAGACAGAGTTCCTGTAAAATACCCCACTGCCCAGTTATTTGTGCTATAGAAGCCTAATCACCATGCTCCAAAGCACTATTAAATGAATTTGCTTGAAAAAGCAGTTTGGATTATATAATCAGAGTAATTGGCAATTAGGATTTGCTTAATGGGATAAAACAGTAACGTAATCACTAAGTTGTAGTTGCAAATCTTAATTTTGTGCTTAAGTTTCAAAAAATAAAGAATAATAAAAAAAAAAAACCCTGACTTCTAGTATAAGCTTGGCCAAACGTTTAGTCACACATACTCCTTTGCACCAAATAGCTGTTTATATAGTAAAATGTGTCATAAATAGGATCTACACGAGCCGTCTCCAGCCATTAGTGTCATGTAAGATGTTTTTGGATTTCGCTCCCCCACGAGGCAGTCACCCTGGGTCCTTACTGAGCTGCTCTGATCTCTAGACCTGCCAGCTATGACCCCATTAGCATACTGGCGTAAACAGGTTTCACTTTCCATACAAAATAATGTGGCTGATCGGAATAAGCAATGAGTGGCACTGGTAGAGCTTGCCCTTGGCTGCTCATCCCTGACCAGAGAAATGTTTTCTTCGGTAATGACTGTGGTTAGGATTAGAAAAGGTTAGCCTGAGAACAGAGTGTTTGGCCCTGTCACAACTGGAACAGTGCCAGGGCAGCCAGGTTTTTCTTCTAGATATGAAGCTATCTGATGCTGTTTGTTCCAAGTTTAACGGTTAACAGGGTAATACTGGTAAATCCGATTAGATGATGTGTTTCAAAATCTAATGATTTTAATTATTATAATAATTATTTTATATTATTATAATTAGCCAAATCTTGTCTGTAAATTAACTGTCTGCACATAATTTATATATTGTAAATTGTCCTTAAATTGTAAGTGTACCTAGAGAGACACCAATGACCAGATTCTTATTCTGAACGGCATCCAAGTTGACTTTTATAGACAAGTTGGTCTATTTTTACTTTGGTTAACACATTCCTACATTACCCACAATGCTGTCCAGTTCTCTCACCTGTACACTCAGGTGTACAGTCAGGTTCCAAAGACCAATACCTTCATCATCATGCTCATTATCTCACAGATCACTAACTAGTTGACTTATTCAGCCCGACAGTGTCATATTGCCGTATAGCATTTTGGAGCCTTGAGGCCAGTGTTGCTGTTTCTGTTAATTCAAATGGTAGAGTTCTCATTAATATGACCTTAAAATATGACCTTTAGTGGAAAGTGTTAAGTGAGAGAAAAGTTCTTGCTGCTGTTGTTAGGAGCCGATGGTGAAACCTGACAGTTATCACTTACTGTATATACGTGCCAGCAATGTCCGCCTGTGATGTAAGCACTGCAGTCCACCTCTAATGTCTTATAATATATACAGCACCAGCCAACAAATTAGCCCAGGAATCATTAAACACTAATCACCCTTCACAAATATTTTAATATACACTGAAGTGCCAGAAAAACTGGTGAATGTATGCAGAATACATAGTCATAATAGTATGAGGTTTGTTAAGCCGGCATTTGATCTCTGACTGGTAAACACTAGGTGCGCCTAGTGGTTAGGGAACCGGTCTCGTGACCGGAATGTCGCGGGTTCGATCCCCACCCAGGGCAAGACACAACTGAGGTGCCCTTGAGCAAGGCACCTGACTCCCCTAACTGCTCTCTGGGCACCGTGTTTTTGTTTACTGCCCCCTAGTGTTCACTGGTGTGTGTGTTTCACTGCACGGATGTGTTAAATGCGGAGGTCACATTCCTTCTGTGTGCAAAACACAGTAAGGCAAAATAGTTCACTTTCTTTCTTTTTTTTTCTGATGGGTTTGGCCTCTTCCAACAGGACTATGCACCACCACATATATATAGAGATGCCAAAAAAAACACTGAGTTTGGGGTTTTGCCATTTCCACTTAAGTCACCAGTCTCAATGTTATCAAACACATCTGGAATTCCATGCCACTTGCTGTGGACCGTACTACAGGAAATATGGTGTTCACTGCCTACAGAATATTTAATCAAGCTTGTGAAGTCCATGCCACATGGAGGATGTACCATGTATGAGACTGGTGTACCAGTTTTTCTGGTACATCAGTGTATTTGTAATATATACATATTCAATGTGCAATTTAAAACTCACTTAAAGATTTGTAAAGTAAATTCAATAGGGGTACTAGTGAGCACTTGGCTGACCTCACATACACACACACACACACACACACAGGCTTTGGCCAGTGGAGACCCAGCACAAGGGTGTTGAAGTGAAGTTACCCGAGCCGAACAGCTTCCATTGCCGAACTCTTCCATTCTTCTCTAGCCTGTGGCAGTCTCTCTACTTGATAATATTCCTCTGACACATACAACTGTTCAAACAAGAGCTGAAGGCCTGCTATTAATGGCCTCCTCTTTAGAAGTCTAAGCCCCTCCCTAGGCTGCTCCATTTGTACTTATTCAGTGCCTCACTAGCACAGTCACACTGTGTAAACAACATGAAGCAAGGAGAATGGGCTCTCCTCTGCCCTCTCCTTTCTAATTTAGACATCCCAGCTTCACCGCTCGGGACATTAGGGAGCGTGGCTAAGGAGTTGGACTAAAAGCACAGTACGACTGTAGCCTTGCCTTCAACTCTCTTTCCCTTTTCCTCCCCATCTAGTGTGCACCCTAGCAAAACGAATCATCCCTGCCAGAGGAGACAGGCACCATGTGCTGCTAGAGATAGCAAATGAGATTTATGCAATGAAAGATGAGACGCTCTGTTCAGCAGAACGCACTGATGGCTAAAATTGAATACACAGCGCAAAGTCGAGGACTGCAATCGATACCAAGTATTAAAGCAGAATTTGAATGGAGACGCTGCGATGATAATAATAATGGTGCTCATCATCATTCAGGTCTGTCAGTTTGGGCATAGCGGCCCTGACACAATGGTCAAAAACTTTCAGTGTAGCACAGTTGAAAAATGTTCGTTTGATTAGGTTCTGGTTGTAATATAGAAAGGGAGTGTAAAACTTGCTGGAAGCTCTTTCACTGCTTCGATCATTCTACTCTCAGTGAGACTACCAGCACACACACACAAAAAAAAACATTTATGAGTGAAGTTTGAGGTGTGTGTGTTTTCGATTTTTTTACTCAGGTGGAAAGTAAAAAAAAAAAAAAAGACTAAGAATAAAATAAGGGAGTTAAGATTTCCCCCATGTCAGTCAAAATTTGCCCTATGTGGAAAGTCTGAGAGCAGTCCGTTCCTAAGTAATTCAAGTTAGCGTCCCAGATCTTGTAATATTAAAGCAGGAGACTGGACAGGGAACTGAATAACATTTTTGCCTCTCCCACTGGTCATGTGAAGTTTTGCCAGTGGAGCATCATTCCAACATTGAAAGTGAACTGAACTGAAATACATTGAACTGCATGGAATTGAACTTCTGTGCAGTGTCCATTACTGAGCTAAGTAATGTGAAAATTCACATCTGTGTTGTGCATCCAATCAAAGATAATGTGCTTGAAAGCACACTGGTACATTTTCCACAAAATATGCGAAAGTCACTTTGAATAATATTTGGCTGGTCTCATGGTGGCTTTGCCACTGGTCTGCTTCCATCCAAACGACTGAATAAATACAGTGAAATGCCAGAAAAACTCTTAAAGACAAACATAAGCATATATAAATACTTGAAGGCTGGTGGTGGGTCCATAACGGTATGGGGTTTGTTTAGCTGGCATTCCATGGGACCCCTCGTACATCTACAAACATCTCTGACAGGTGATTTCCTTTTCTGACAAGTTACACTTCAAGTCCTGCATTCATTCTGATGGATTTCAACAGCACAACGCGCTGCCACACACATCTAGAAATGCCAAACTGTGGTTGGAGGAACACTCGTTCGGGGTTTTGCAATTCCCACTGAAGTCACCAAATCTCAATGTTATCGAACACATCTGGGATGTGATGCAATGCACTGTTGACCACAGAAATCCTACACCTCCAAATGCAAATGAATTGTGGACTGTTTCGCAGGAAGTATGGTGTTCATTGTCTACAGAATATTTCCCACTGAAGATTAGTAGTAGGCAAATAGTTCACTTTCTTTCAGATTAGACTGGTGTACCAGTTTTTGTTCTATGGTTTTCACCTATATGTGGCCTCAGGAATATCAATCTTTAATGTCCGTCAATATAATCTGCTAACATAGAAGGACTTGAGTTTCCTAGGTACTTTTATGTCCATGTGTGTATACTGGAACAAAACAACTATACATGAGAAAAATAAATAAATAAATAAATAAATACACTATATGGACATAAAGTACTGTTTCATTCAGCCCAATTGCCACAGGTGTATAAAATCAAGCACCTAGTCATTCAGTCTGCCTTTACAAACATTTGTGAAAGAAAGGGTCATTCTAAAGAGCTCACTGAATTTGAGCGTGATATTGTAATAGGATTCCACCGTTGCATCAAGTCAGTCTGTACAATGTCTTCCCTCCTAGACATTCCAAAATCAGCTGTGAGTGGTATTATATATTATTAGGAACCACAGCAACTCACAACACATAAATTTACAGTGTGGGGTTGCTAAGTGTTGAGGCACAAAAAGTCATAAAAATGTCACTAACACTCAATAATTATATAAATATAACTTGATAAATATTGCCTCAGTAATTGGAGCGTTTCAAACCTCCTCTGGCATTAACATCAGCACAAAAACTGTGCACACGGTGCTTAATGTTGTAGATTTCCGTGGCCAGTGCAGCTGCATGCAAGCCTTAAATCACCAAGCACAATGCCAAGTGTCAGATTAAGTGGAGCAAACCACAACCCCCCTGGACTCTAGGGCAGTGGAAATGAGTTCTATGGTGTGACAAATCATGCTTCTCTATCTGTCAGTTTGATGGACAAATCTGAGTTTGGGTAATGCCAGGAAAACATTTCCTGCCTGACTGCTTTGGGCCAACTTTTTGGTCAAGGAGGGGCAATGCTATGGGGTTGTTTTTCAGAAATTGTGCTAGACCCCTTAGTTTCAACAAAATAAACGTTTAATACTTTAGCATAGTAGGACATTTTGGACAACTGAGAAAAGACCTTTCCTGTAGCATGACTGTGCCTGAGTGCACAAAGCAAGATTCATAAAGGCATGGTTGGGTGAGTTTGGTGTAGAAGAACAAAAAGCCCTGACCTCAACCCCATCAAGTACCCTTGGGATGAACTAGAACGGAGTTTACAAGCCAGACCCTCTCATCCAACATCAGTGTCTGACCTCACAAATGCTCTTCTGGATGAATGGGCAAAAATGACCACAGACACACTCCATAAATCTTGTAGAAAGCCTTTCCAAAAGATTGGAAGCTGTAAAGAGGAGACCACCTCCATATTAATACCTATGGATTTAAAAGAAATATGTTCTGTGCAGTACTAAGAAACAATGCAAAATGCCAGGAAAAACACGCATGGGGAAAAACAAAAAGGCATCCCACACTGCCATGATAATTAGTCTGGCTCAGTCTGAGGTATAATAGCAGATGAGATTGGATAAATTCTAATCTCTCCTCATCAGGCAGCAAACAGGGACTGAGCCAGCAAGACAAGCGAGCAGTGACCCCTTCATCAAACAAGGACATCTTTATGTATAGCCAGGATGGTGAGACTAAAGGAGAGTGGGCAGAAGGATGAGGAACAGCTGGCCTGATTTTTTTTTTCTTTTTATTAGCCGGGTGGAATAACACCGATGTGCTGCTATTTAGAGAGTAGAACGGTGGCCTAGAGCATGCAGCTGAAGCGTGACTCCACGGTAAGGAGTGGCACACCTCAAATGGGTCAGAATGAACTGAATATTAAATAGAGGCATGCAGAGACACACAGAGGAGAGAATACTGATTGCATTAGATCGAGTTTAAGAGGAAGCAAGTCGAAAAGCAGACACCATATATACCAGCTATACTTTAATCGAATAGAGAGCAACATTATCCACTACGGGAATCATAAGATCAGACTTTTGCCAAAACTCAAATCCAACTGATTCAGCACATAACAGTATTTGTATAATCACATAGCTCCCAGTAGATCCCAATGCAAACGCTGTAAAGATTAAAATCATTTGTTGTTGCTGACTGAAAACAGTAAGAGTAGTGAACCACACCGAACAGCGAACACAACTGTTCTTAAACAGCAGAACCCAGACAGCTGTGTAAGACACAATGATATACTGCCATCTAGGGTTTATATGACAATACGCCTGTACTTCACACTTGCTGGAGAGTTATAACAGTGCATTGAGGTGTAAATGTCATACCAAAGATATAACTCTGACCTAAACATTGGCATTTTAAATAAAGCTGGGTTGTCATCGTAAACCCGGTTCTGGCCGTTCTCACTGATAAATATCACGCTCGAGCGCTTAATGGCTTTCGAACATGCGAGGCATTAAAAATCGAGGCCTCCATTATACAAACAAATGACTGAAATAGCAATGAAAGAAACCAAAGATCCACAAACGATGGCCGTGTGGCGCCAGCAGCGGTTGGCTAATCGGGAGGTTTCCAAGAACCAACAGCAACCGGGTTAGGCTTTTCCAGTAAGCTGGAAATTGCTATTGGCATTCCAGGCAGATTAAAGTCAATAAAAGACCACTGAAAGGAAATCAAGTTTATTATGACAGAGCGCCGTCTGGATGAACTCCTCTTAAGCTTCAGCATACACTAGACACCGGACCTTTCTTATTCTTTCTCCCTGTCGCTTGCTCACGTCTGCAACTCTGCATTCATTTATCCTCCTTTCCTTCCGTTAACCATCATTCACTGCACCACTAATGGTGAAGGTAAAGATAATGTGGCGAGAAAGCAAGATTGAATACATTTCCTCCGCACAATACATTCACCCGTGTCTGACTACCCCCATGTGCTTCTTTTTTATTATTATTATCATAATAGTCTTTAATGCCATTGATTTTAATCTTGAATAAGATAGGTGGATTTGTAAATTTTCTGCACTTTCTGGGCTGCTGTATCAACTCACTGCTTTATGTTACGGCAAATTATGGTGTCTCACGCTCCCCAGGGTTCGTCTTGTCACAAAAACCCAAGGCGCTGATACTAGCTGAAGGGGAGCAAGGCATCGCACGAGGGAACTAAAAAGAAATAAGCTTGTGTTCTCCTGAGAAGACGACTAAAGTGCTAATTAAGAACTTATCTTGAGTGGACCATTTTAAAGACCACAGGTCTCAGACCTACACAAAATCTTAAATCTATACCTGTAGTTACAGAAATGTGTATTTTAAATGTATCACATTTACAGCTTTAAGCAATGTTTTGACATTCTTTGTTCATATTATTCACAGCAATTTGGAACTTTGGAGATTTTCCTATTACACACTGGTACAGACGAGTCTTTGCAAAATACATAAGCCGGTGGTGGCTCTACAATGGCATGGGGTTTGTTTAGATGGCTTTCCATGGGAACGTCGACAAACGTTTCTGATAGTGAACACTGTGTGTGCCTCCTTTCTGACGAGTTACACTACATTCATTCTGATGGGCTTGGCCTCTTCCAGCACAATGTGCAATCACATGTCTACAGATGCCAAATTAAGGTTAGAGGAACACTCATCTGAGTATTATCATTCCCACTTAAGTCACCGGATCTCAGAGTTATTATACACATCTGGGATGCCATCCAGTGCACTGTGGAACCCAGAAATCCTACACCGCAGAATACAACAGACTCATAGGAAGGGTGGTGTTCGATCGTCTACAGCTTGTGAAATTCTACCAAGAATTAGACTGATGTACTGGTATTTTTTGCTGTTTATGTATATACCGAGCACTTAATAGTATATAATAACAATAGACTAAGAATAGACTAGAATAAGAATAGGACTGTGACATTAACAAGAAAAGAAATGCACCATACACTAATTGTACAATTTGCAATTCAGCAATACAGTAATGGATTCTGAAATGACCGGGAGTGTCAATGTCATCGATTGGACATTTAACTAAATGCTGAGCATGTTTAAAATAGAAAGCTTTCGGTAAATAGACACAAGCAGGGCAAACAGGGACAGGCTGTTATTTATCTTATTTATTTATCTGGCACACAGAACCCTCACTGATGACCTCTATCAGCAGATTGTTCAGCTGTGATCTGTCTGCAAATTCTTGTCATCTCTCACTAATTATTTCCTGCTGTGTCTACACTGAAGGAAGGGGGGGGGGGTATTTAAACCTCCAGCCTATTTTAGCTTTTTTAAATAAACATACACACCCATTTAATTGGTCAGTGCAATCTGAGGGGATGGGAACTCAAATACTAATCAATAAAAATGCAAAAACAAAAAAAGGGGTCACATGACCCACAGGTGTTTTTGCTTCCTCTTTCAGCACGTTATCATGTCAGACAGTCCTGTATTAATGAAAAAAGTGAAATTTTTATTCATGTTAATCCAGATAATCACCAACAAAAATCCACATCACCTTCACTGAGAAAGTAAAGAAGTACTTTCAAAATGTTTTCATGACATACTATTAAATATATCATAGGAAATTACAAACCGGATTCCAAAAAAGTTGGGACACTAAACAAATTGTGAATAAAAACTGAATGCAATGATGTGGAGA